>JANHFR010003414.1:74782-100554 GCA_032468015.1 Mimophis mahfalensis
ACAAATCCCCCTCAGTCCAGGCCGGCTAAAGAAAATAACCACGTTTTTAAATCCTTACGGAAAGAGGAGAGGTCGGGCTGTCCGGAGTTCCACCGGAAGTTAATTCCATAAGGCCCCCACTGAGAATACACATAGAAACTGTTTCATGTTATTAAACTCTAAGCCTGTACAGGTAATCCTCACTTAATGGCCAAAGTTACAATGGACCTCCCAAAAGGGACTTACGACACGATTCAAAGTTCCAATAGCCCCTATGTAGCCACAAGACTGCACTTTGGGCTCTCAGCAACTGGGCCACATTTATTTGCTTGTTAAATTTCTTGCCACCCATCTCACTAATACAGTGTCTCTGGGTGGCTTACAATAGAATAGCAAATTTAAAAAGTGCTAAAAAAAAGTAAAATATAGAATAAAAGATTGAAAGTTAAGAAACAAATCGATGGGCAGCCTGGCGGTAAGAATCTTCTCTATCCCATCAGCTAGTCTCAGGCCAAGTGGCAGAGGCAAGATTTTAGACTCTTCTGGAAGGCCAGGAGTGTGGGGGCAGATCTCACCTGTGATGAGAGAACACCAGAAAAAGCTCTTCCTGGATTCCACCAGTCAAAAAATTTTGGCTAATGGGATCTGCAGTAGGCTCTTTCTGCTGAAAAAGTGGGCAGGTTAGTCCCATCAGGGTAAAACGGTCCCTCAGATACTCTGGACCCATGCAATAAACGGGTTTAAAGATGATTGCCAACAGCTGGAATTGGACCCAGAAGCAACATGGTAGCCAATGCAGTTCACGTGGTGGTGTCACTTATGCCACCCAAGAGGCCTCCAGAACTGTCCATGCTGCTGCATTCTGTGGATTCCTAATACTCTTTAAGGCTAGCCCCACGTAGAGTGTGTTGCAGTAATTCAACTGAGAGATGACCATGAGGGACTGTGCACAGGGTCTCACGGTCCAGGAAAGGGCACAACTGGCAAATGAAGTGACATGTTTGTGGCATTCTGTGGTCCTGTGACCTGATTTAGGTTGCTTTTTGCTAGACAAATGCTTAACGACCACCACCAAAAAAGTTGTGAGGTTAGGTCAGTCACATGATGAACCACTTAACTACCAGCATGACTTACAGTTTTAATTCTGAGTTCAATTACAGTCATAAGCCAAGGACTACTTGATGATTATCTACCAAGAAAATGATATTCCAACTTCTCATTCAAAATGAGAATGAGAATCCTTTAATATATCTTCTCTGTTCTCACCAAAAGTATTATTTTCTTCTTTTTTATTTCCTCATTTACCACTTTGGACATTATAATCCATTAAAAATGTGAAAAGCTTTGTAAATGTATCTTTAGAAACATTGATACTTTAGAAACTTTATGAATTTTCATTTATAATCTGCTTGTGATATTTATATAAAAAGATTAAATGTAGAAACCCCTTGTTTCTATGAATTGTATGAAGCATATCTTCATTCTGCCATACCAATAGTAATGTCATCCTTAACTTAAAAAAAATTAAAGTAATACTGTATCCAAGCTGGTTTTTGGCAGCAAACTTTTGCATATCTGTCTTATCTATATAGATCACCAATATATATGCAATCCTAATCAGACTCTTGGAGGATTAAATTCATATTAAAAATACTTTGGCTTTTTAAATGAGAAGAGATATCTTCAGAATGTTGTTCAATCAATTGCAGATAGGTACAAACTGAATTGTATATACTGTATGTACACAGTATAATTATGGATAAATAGTTAAGACATAAGCTTAAAGTAGAGAAGTCCAAAATTAAATTTAAACTGATTTTGTACAATGAAATTGCCTGACGTATGTAGTAGTGCAGTATTACTCCTTTGTTTTTGTTTTTTGAATCACTGTATGGATTTCCAAGATCTGGAAACAAACAATGGTTGTTGAGGCTTTGATCAGAATTTGCACATTATGTAGCTGCTTTGCATGATGCACCTCCAAAAGTTTTGGGATTGTTCTAGAATCTAAAAGGATGATAAATATAATATTTGTTTTTAAAATGTTGATTTAGATTTATTGAAAATTTATTTTAAAAATTATAATTGAATTTTAGGAGTGATATTTTAATTTTGTCTATTTACCCTTTATTTTTGTTAATTAAAAGGAAGGAACTCAAACAAGAATTGGATCAGAGACCCTGGACATGGACCATACATATATCAGTGATAGTATTCTATTAAGAATGAAAAAACAAAGACAGAAAGAAGTAAGCAATCCAGGTACGTTTATTTTGGTTTATATTTTTTATTATTCAAATAGAGGCATTAAGAGGATAAATCACCTTAATGTACCTCTACTTATGTGGCTTTATGACGCCACTTAGATGCATCAAAATAGCATTTGCATCAGGATTGCCCCAAACAAGCTACATTTCTCCTTTCCTCTTGAGACCCAGAGTTTCAACACTGTGGGAAAGAGGTTTAAATCAGCTTCATCTTCAGTTTCATTGGAGAGTATCCCCTTAAACAGATAAGAAAGCAAGAGCATGTGTAGGTGTGACAAAGAAGTTGAGCCAGTAAGACTATAGTAGTGAAACAATAAAAGTCCAAAGCAAGCAACTCAGCACCAATCCTATGAAGAAATGGCAGTCTTTGAAGCCACCTTTCAGTGGGCAAGAGTAACTGAGACAGAGCCAAAGGATTGGTGGGGAGTGGTGGTGGTTGTGGGGAACCTGACCAGAGAGTCTGCAAAGGAGCAACCGAAGCAAACTCACTGCATGCAGCAATCCAGGTGGAGTTCTATAAACTAGTTGTAGGAAGACGAGAGCATAAGTGCTGGGTTAGGAGAGATAAGTAACCATATAACACAAGCATATGGAATAAAAAGATTTTTCAAGTATAAAAGGAATGTGTCTGGCTATAAGAGCTGAAGACATGGGGAAAGCTTGAAGGCTGAAGGCAACTCTCTTATATCCAAAAGAAAGTGAGAGCTTCTTCAGTAAGGATTCTTCTGCTGTCTTTAGTAACCATATAGGTTCGGAGCCTAATCTGTTTATTGAAAACTTAATCTATTTTTTGAAAAAGTAAAACCAGAAATTGTGCTGGAAAGTTGATGATGTAATGTCTTTGGCATACAGGGTACTCCTTGTTTACTAACCACTCATTCAGTGACTGTTTAAAGCAGTGATGACACTAAAAAAAGTGATACTTATGACTGGTCCTCAAAGTTCTGGCTATTGTACCACTCTTGCAGTCACATGATCTCAATTCAGGTACTTGGCAACTGGCTTGTACTTACAATGGTTGCATCACCTCATGATCATTATTTCCACCCTTCCCTGCCAGCTTCCCATAATTATGGGGAATGGGGAAACAGCAGGAAAAGTTACCAGTCACTCTGGTAAGAGCCCCCAACCTCCCTGTACTCACATTGCATCTTCCATTACCCGGCAATTCTATGCTTGCCTAGCACTGCAGCACCCATCTCACCCAGTTTGTGTGCAGCCTACACCACGCTCCTTCTCTTGGACCCCCACCAGTTCCTGCTCAGTGACTCACACAACAGCAACCAGGACTGCCAGGATTGTCATCACTAAGCAATGTAGTCACAAGATATTGAACCTTATAATTGCATTGCTTAGCAATAGCAGTCCTGATTGCTATCATAACATACAGGATTACCTGTAAATTCTCTCATGCACTATCAGTACATAGGCATTAGCTTTGACAAACTGAGTATCTGTATATGAGATAGTAATCTGCCCACATTTTCTTTTGCATCTAGTCTGGTGACATTAAATGCAATTATTTTATTTATTCACTTATTTATCACATTTTAAAACTGCCCATCTCCTCCTCAGAGGGACTTTTTACATGTTTAATAAAGTAATAGAATTAAATCAATAGTTAAAGCCATCCCTTTAAAACAATGCTTGGAGTCTCTTAGAACTAATATATAACTTTCCCCCATCTTTTTAAAGAGGAAAAATCAGATGAGAATGTGTTTATGTCCTACTAAAAACTAACACCTTTCAATTTATTGGGCCTAGATAGTCATGTTAATTGCTAATAATTATTGTTACTTGTATTTTGTAGAGGGAGAAAAAAGAGAAAAGGATAGCTTAACAGAAATATTTGATCAGACAACTTATGAAGAATATGAATCCTATTTAGAAGATGACAGTCTTCTGGAATGTGACCCTAAGAATTCTTCTGAGGAAGAAGGAAAAGAAAAAAGCACCATACAAAGTATTTTACTTGTTATTAGACTTGTTAAGACTTTTAAAACATTGTTTTAAAAAACTAACGTTGAAAGTCAGAGAAAATGTATTTGTTGTTACAAATCTAGTTTTCTGTAGTTGTATTACTTCAGTTACATTTATAATTATATTCTTTCCAATACTGTTTTTTTGCTTACTCTGTATGTTTTCAGGGGAAGGAGACAAGCCAAGTAAAATGAAGCAGAAGGCTTTTGTGGAAACATATTTTAAAAGTGGTGAAAGGTATTTATGGAATCAAGTTTCCTCAATATACATATTAGTTACATTTTTGTCACATGATAATATAGCAAAATCAAAGTTTAAGAATATAATCAGCTTTGAAAATATTCCTAAAAATAATAAACTATAAAATATAAAGGATTATTTGCTAATTTCACATGAATAAAACACCTAAGAGTTTTTTTTATTTTTGGAATTTCTCTTCCCCAAAGAATATGTTCAGTAGTCTGCCCATTTTTGGCTAATATAGGGAAGTCATTCTGATATCAGTAGTATTTTAATTATTGTCATGATTTCTTTTCCTTTTTTCTTTTCATTATTTTTGTTATAGCAAAAGAAATAAATATAAAATTGGATATGTATTCAGAAATACTATAACTGCTAGAATGTTGTCATGATTCTGTATTGTGTATATTTATATTTAGGGACAAAATCAAATTTTGACAGCTTGTGCAATTTTTTAGCAACATAATGTTTATATCCTTGTCTTTCTCTGCTTACACTGCAGAACAAATCTTGTATTGGATTTTCCTCATATTGAAGTTGTGCGGAAAAAAGAAGAAAGAAGAAAATTAACTGGTCACACTTGTAAAGAATGTGAAATAGTGAGTATACAGTGAGTCTTACAACTACAATTGAGCCCAAATTTCCATTGCTGAACAAGACAGTTTTTAAACGAGTTCTGCCTTGTTTTACAAATTTTCTTGTCACAGTTATAAGTGAATCACTGCAGTTGTTAAATTAATAACACACTTGTTAAGTGAATCTGGCTCCCCCTTTGACTTTGCTTGTCTGAAGGTTGCAAAAAGTGATCACATGGCTACAATGTAATACTACAACCATCATAAATACATGCCAGTACTGTATCAGTTCTTAGTCATATATTTTGAAAATAATGTAGATAAAGCTGACTTGTGACTAGAGGAAGGTACTCAAAAATGATGAGGGATTAAAACACCCAAGACCTATAGAGAAATGTGAAGAAGAATAAAACTCTGGTCCTGATTAACCACCCATATTAAACCTTGCAAAATTAAGTATATTCATACGGATTTATAAACCATTGATTTTTTTCCCCCTAGAATGGGTTTGCATGTCAAAATAAAGGAGCCATATTATGGGTTGTATAACATGGGAACAATTAAGGGACCAATATGTAACTATCCCCCGCCCAAATTATGTGTAAGCAAACAGCCTATGTGAATAAACCACCAACCGTGTTCAAATGGAGTTTTTGCTAATTTTTAGAAACGTATTACTGAATTTACCATGGAAAATTCTTGTGAGTGTTCTTAATCACAGAAGATTCCTCAACTTTCTCTTGATTTCTAGCACCACTGCTAAGTTCCTCTGTTTTCAGTTCGAAGTCCTCCTTATGGTCCTTGAGGACTTTCAGAATTGGGCTTATTAAGAGCAAATATTCATATAATAATTATATCATTTCATTATTGGGAGAGCATTATATATGAAAAATATATATACTACTATTCTCGTTTAAGTATATTTGCTTCTATGACAGCCTTAATAAGAGGTACATTACTTCCATATGAGAGTACCTGAAATTCATTTATTATTATTCTGTACCCCTTGTTTTGAGGTTATATATCAGTGCTAATACTACACCATGTCTTTCAAAAATTAAGTAATGATTCAGTTTTAAATGTTTATTTCAGCCATCTTAAAAAATCCTCATCCATTTCCATTTTTCTGAAATGGAATCTTTAAAATAAGAAACTTATTTTATTTAGCAAACAAGATTGTCACTAGTGTTTTCTGTTTAACGCACAACATTATAGCCTATGATGAAGCTTAATTCTGTTCTCCAAAATATGCAGAATCTGCATTCTTGAGTGAGGAAAGAACAGGACATAAAAGCAGCTTTGTAGGGGAGACGGGGGTTGCCAAGGTTTGTGTGAGAACAGTTTTAATTTCCTGTCCCCCCACAGGCAAGGTTTCTCTCTCTGGGAACTTGGTTCTTGTTACATTTTGGCAAGTGATTGTTACTGCCTAACCGTTATATTGAAAACAGGAACTTTTCCCATTAGTCCAAATATATATCTAAAGCATTTATTAAAAAAAGTTTTTGGTTCAAATCTAAATTAATGTTTTCACAGATGTATGTTGTAATGTCAGCATGTCATGAAACCAAAGTGATAGTGTGAGAGGGAGAAGACTTCCCAATCAAAATAAACAAAACAGAAGAAGTTGTTCTTAATTGACTTTTGTCTGGATTGACACTTCTTTTTTGAGTGTTGTTTTCAAAGTTTTAGAAAGAGTTTAGAAAGAAGGAAAGTTACGCTGCAGTATACCATTAAGAATATAAGTATTGTACAGGAAGGTTTCCGTTGCTTGGGGATTGCTAATTTGGAAAATATGGTAACCCAAAAGTGCAGGATTCATTTTGTACCTATAATATGCAAACAGTACAAATCAGAGATTCAGAAATATGCTGATGGGTGTTAAATATTGTTGGTATCCAGGTTTTTAGTGCTAAAATATTTTCCTTCATTTGTTACTTATTTCTAATTATTGTATCTTAGTATTATGCAGGTTTGCCAGAAGAAGAAAAAGAGAAAAAACTAGCTGCCTGTTCTAGACATCGATCTCGTTATATTCCTCCTGAAACACCAGAAAATTTCTGGGAAGTTGGATTCCCTTCCACACAAATGTGTATTGAAAGAGGTAATTATATATACAAAAAATGAAGAATAAGATTTGTTTTCAGAAGTAATGCAGGAATCTGAATAGAAACGACAAAGGGTGGTCGCTTCTGTTTCTTGTCACAGAAAATGGAAGTCACGGGAATCGGTTAACTGAACATCTAGGTAGAAAGCAGAACTTCTTCCTATTCCAAGACAACCTCCCCCTTTCAATTTTTAGTTCTGGTTTCCTTTAGGAAGGACCAGTGGCGTAGCCATCAGTTCCATTTTAAAGACCTATTAAGACAGTGTTTCTCAACCTTGGCTGTTTGAAGATGGCTGGGGAATTCTGGGAGTTGAAGTCCACACATCTTCAAACAGCCAAGGTTGAGAAACACTGTATTAAGAAGTTTCACAAAAAAATGACAGAGGTATAGGGAGCAAAGCACCATTCAGTGAAATGCAATTCCCCAAACAGTATCCCTGCTAAGTAACATGGCGATCAGACACTACAAACCAAATACCATCTGGAAAACAAAGAGACTGAGAGAAAGCAGTAAAATTGGGGTGAATAATCCATGAATACAAAGACTTTTCTCAGAATATTTTGGCAAACAGAGAAACCAACAGCTCTAAGACAGATCAGGAGGCCACATGGAATCTTCAGCTCTATGACAAATGAGGCCCCAGGTAGCACCAACTGCAGTGATTGGCAGCCAGTAGCTATCCATGGCAGACCAGGAAGTTTCTTGGCATCTTCCTCTCACATCTGAAGGAAACAGTGGGCTGCAGCAATTGTGACAACCAGGAAGACCTTTGTGTTTCACCCATTGGGCTGACTCATACACAGGATAAACACCAGGCAGGCCTTTAGCAGTCATTCTCTGAAGACCAACAAATCATAAGGTTGGAAAGATAGCAGGGCAGTACTCATTTACTCCAGACTAGCATGAAGCAGACATATCTCTCTCAGTTTGCAGCAAGAGAACCAAAGAATTACTGATACAGTAGCAGTATATCAGAAGAGGGATGTGAATTCCAAGAGAGGAACAATATTAATATTACCTACATATTTAAGCTCATGTCTTAAAGGTTGCTCAGGGTTTTTTTGGAAGAACTTGTGAAAAAATAGGCCAACATAAAATCCAGATGATTTAAAGATGTCTAAACACCACTGAAGCAGATTTTTTTGCAAATTCAGGTATTTTAAGGGTGGGGGTCACTATACATAATTATTACATTTGATTTTCCCAGCCCAGGGCTTTCACACATAGTATTTTACTCTACCTTCAGGCAACTCCCATCAGCCCTGCACAAAGAATGGATAGAATGAACACCGAAGCAAATCAAAATGGAATAGGGCCTTGGGAAGCAGGGCCACAGCTGTTCCTTCCACCATTGTCTGACTTGGTAATTCCAGAAGTTGTGACAAGGCCCAAATACCTAAGAGGGCATTAAAAAAACTAGCCAGACAACAGAGCTCATGATAGACTTGTCTGTGGATCTTTTAAAAACAGATCCATGACTTACAGCGTGGTGGCACAATGGGGCTATGCTCAAGCACTGGGGGGTGATTCACCAATTGAGGGGGGTCCTGTGGTGCCCTTTCCTTTTCTGGAGAATCTATTGCAAATAAAAAGAAAGCTTTGCTTACACTGAGGGCATACAGAAGAAAACTGCCATCATCTCACCTTCTGGAGACTACACCCCATCTTTTTTCAGGCAGGAAATAGGGAAGAACCACTGGAAGTCTCTGGCCATTTCATCACAAATTTAACTCCAATCAACAAGGATAATTCTGTTACAATTTTACACTGATGACCAGCTCACTGGCTACCTTTTGAAAATAGGTAATCTCAAGGAAGCATTTCCTGCCTGAACATCATTTCAATTAGAAGCAAGCAGAGTAGGAAATCTGATGGGCAGAGAGAATATTTTTCCATTTGCCCAAAGGCGCCTTGACTGACTCACTCAGCACAAACATGGTGTCTCAGCAGATTAGTGTACTTTGGTTTTGCCCACTGTTGGTTATGAATAGGACTTGGTGGACAGGAAACACTGCATCTTCATTTTTTTCATAGTTTATACATGACATAGCTTATTTAAAACAATTATAATACCTAATAATTGCTATTTAGAGATACAAAAAGGGCAACCATATGCTACAACAACAAATGATATTATGCCTACTGATTGCAGTGAATTTCATCCCTCCACCACTATTTACACATTACATTGTGTAAATAGGATATCACTAATCTTCATTACAGTAATAATAATAACCATTTTTTAACATTTAGTTTTTGAATATTCACATTCTTTTGGCAATCCTTAACTTAAACCTATTGGTCAAACCAGCATTAGATCCCTACTACAGAGGCACAGCTGAATTCAAAAGTTGACAATTTATCTATAACAATCTAGTAAATCCATGTATAGCAATTTCCCCATTTAAAATTCAGTTTTCAATACACCATGCTTAGAAAGCAAATTTTATTAAATGTCTTAGAAAGTCTGCAGAAAATGTGAGATAAAGTTTCTATTTGCGCATAGAAAATTACCTTTATATCTCAAAATATGAATCATCTCAAAAGAGTTATTAAGAAGCTTATAAATTGACAAATAGCACAACATCCTACTCACTTCATAGCTGTGAATAGTGTTTTGCAACAAAAGTTCTGAATGAAAGTCAAAACATATTTATCCTTTAGAATGGAACTTTTAAAATAAATTAATACAATTTTTATCTGAGAAATTATTTTAATTAACTTTTATAATCTTAGCAAACAATATATTGTTTTATTTTATATACATGAGACTAAAACTTCAGTTTACTAATTTTTTTTTCTTTTTCAATATAAAATTATACTATGTAATTGGGTTTTTAATGAATATTTTTATGATTATTACATATTGAAATTCATGTCACTACAATTTAATCATGTTTTTTAACCAAAACCATAAACATTTGTTGTCTTTGTTTTTTTTAGGTTATATAAAAGAAGAGTTTGCTCCCTGTCCACGTCCCAAAAGAAGGCAGCCTTATAACGTGATGTTTTCTCCAAAAGGCAAAGAACAAAAAACATAAGTGAGAAATAATTTTTAAAACCAGCAATTTTTTTTCAATTCATATTTATGAATTTGGAAGATAAATAATAAAGAGACCTTGGAATTATCTCGTTGTATTTGAAAATAATAGCCTCTAAATGCAACTATTTAATGTAAAGAATATATATATATTTGTAGATACATTTTTGTATCTTGACTGATTTTGCACCTTGTGTGTATTTTTGATCTTTTGGAGGTCTACATTTAGCTCCCTGCAATTAAGCTTGGTATAAGTTAGTGTAATTTCTTTGGGCCAAGCAAAGTTTCAACTGCTTATTTCAGGTCTAGAATAGTTCCATGAACTTTAGATGGAACCTTGTAGGGTGCTTCTATTTTGCACTTGATAATTTAAATAAAGTATAACCATTTGTTGTTCGTTTTTTTGCAATAATTTTTTGAAAAACTATAATAAAGTGTACTTTCTTAATTATTACTTTTTACATCAGTTTCACTTATCAGATTTTTTATTCTATGCATGCTTGCCTGGAATCTGTTATAGCTTATAGAACTTTTTGGCAAGAACCATTACGTTTATGACTTTGCGTGGTACTTCCAGAATCCTTGCAGTTTCTTTTGATTACTACAGTGGAACCTCGGTTCAGAAGTGCTTCTGACCATGACCAAATAGGGTGATAAGCAAAAATTCTGCAAAATTTTTGCATCTGGTCATGAACAAATACTCAGGTGGTGATCAAACATGGCCGGTGTCAATTTCCCCTTCTGCACAATTTTGTTTGTACAGAAAGTGTCAAATTTCCTGTTCTGTGTTGCTGCTGCATTGATTGTGCACTTAACCTTGGCCTCTAGTCAAGTGAAGAGTGGTGGGAATGTTGGTGAGAAAAAGTTTGTAAGGAAAATTGAAATTGGAGTGAAGAAGGAAATTTTTGAAGAGTATGAGCATGGTGTGTTTGTTACTGATCTTGCTGCAGAGTATAGGAAATCAAAGTCTATGATCATGACTATTCTGAAGCAGAAAGAGGCTATTAAAGCAGCTAATGTTCACCGCCCTGAGTCCTTCGGGAGAAGGGCAGTATAAAAGTTCAAACAAACAAACAAACAAATAAATAAATAATGTTGCAAGGGGAGTGACAATGCTAACCAAGCAGAGGTCTCAAGTGCTGGAAGAGGTGGAAAAACTGTTGTTAGTATGGTTGAACAAGAAGCAACTTGCATGTGATAGCGTAAGTGAGGCGATCATATGCAAGAAAGCTAAGAAAATACATGGTAATTTACATTAGAAATACCCTTCTTCAAGTGGACAAAGTGATGAATTTAAAGCCAGTAGAGGATGGTTTGAAAAGTTTCATAAGAGAAGTGGTATTCATAACGTTATAAGGCATGGGGAGGCTGCTAGTCCTGATGCTGCTGCTGTGGAAGCATTCACGAAAGATTTTGCTGAATTCATGGAGGCTGACGGATATGTCCCGCAACAAGTGTTTAACTGTGACGAGACGGGTTTGTTTTGGAAAAAGATGCTGAAGAGGACCTACATCACAAAGGAGGAGAAGGCTATGCCCAGCCACAAGCCAATGAAGAACAACACCAAGAATTACATAAGAAGCACAGGTGTTTCAGCATTGAAAAGTAAGGTACATACCTTAATTGTGAAGAATTTTCTTTCCAAATACAAAGGGAATCAATTTAAATGTGTTTTCTGCATATACAAAATTTCACTTCTCTTTCACCTTCTTGTTTCTAATGCACGCTTAATAATGTAAGGTAGGTTAGTTTTATGACAACTATTAAACTTTCACTATGAACTGGAAAATATATTCTTATTCACTATTTTCTTATTGCCACTGTTCGGTCCAGCAATCCTAATAAGGGAAAAGGTAAAAGCACCAGGACGAAAGGAAACATTTAAAAGCTAAACAAACAATAAATCAATTTTAGTTTGAATAAAAATTTGATTCCATACATATCATCATCATCATATACATGCATGCTTCCCAACTCTCAGTGACTCTGCAGAGGCCATAACAATCTAAGAAATTACAATAAAATCAATAAAAGATAATGATAAAAGGATGGCAAACATGACAGATCAGATGGAACAATGAGAGGGATTTCTCCCTCACTAAAGGACTGAGTAAAGGCATGGATCTTCGTGGATATCCTAAACAGCAACAGCAGGGGCTACTCAGATCTTAGGAAAAAAAACTAGTTCCAGAAGGCAGGTGATGCTGGAGAAAAGGTATATTTATGAAGTCCCAATAAATGATATCAAAGGGTCAATCCTGCAGGATCAAATTGGCCATACAGATGATGCTATTGGAGGCAGGTGGTGTCTAGATTTGTACAGCATAGTTATAGTAGTGAAGAACGCATTCTTGGAAGACCTGAAATAACAGATTAGGAATATACTATCATGGAGAAAATCTGTCTATATGGGTGCTAGGAGTCAAAAACACATAATTAGCCTTGGTTATAGTAGCTAAAAGGTGAGCTCTCACGACATTAGCTAAAATGTGGTTTATTTATATACTACTAACTTTTAAATGGGTGAAACGTATCGTAGGTCAACAATTTTGGAACCAAATCCCCTCAAATGGGCTAACTTACAGAATGCATCCAAAATCTGGAAGGCATAACTTCCATGGAATTGAAATTTGGCAAATATTATAAATCATTTTATGACATAAAAAGTATAATAAAACATGACATAATACGAAATGTCATAAAGCATGAGCTATTTTCAAAGTAGATGTACTTCTGAATATCTCCCTCCCACTCTTTCCAATGATGACGGTACCATAGAAGCTCTGCCATTGTTGAAGGAACTGAGGAATCCGCTAAGGAAATGTCTTTGAAACAATGACCCAATGGGACACAGGTTAGTTTGCTAATATAAATAATCACAGGCTATGACTCAGTACAAATGGTATTTCCTGGCTGCTTATATGCTGTGGAAACCAGTGTAGTATAGAGGTCAAGGTGTTGTGAATAGGGAGATTCAAGTCTCCAGATCATCAGTTATGAAGCTCACTGGGTAAATCACTCTCGAAGCCCAAACTATTTTATGGGATTATAAAATGAAATAAAACTGGAACAGTTTTATCTCATAACTTCTGAAGGAAAGTCAGAAGTTTGTTTAATAAACTGGTTACAAAAATAATGGCTTAGTATAAATGTCTGCTTCAGGGCAAGTTGCAGAATCAAGAAACTGAAATCACGTGCTGATATCTGTAATGTTCAGGGCTATCCAAATATGTCTTGCTAATTGAAGATCAATTCTGCCTAGTCAAGTCTAAATTAGAATAAAGTAAACAATTTAAAAGAAGTGTGAATGTGACAGGCCACAGTCAGTTTTGTAGGATTCTATGGGTGATTTAACAAACTAGTTAATCACGTCACTGAGTTTATAATCTTTCCTCAAGTCCAAATTACAATACAAATATTTCTTGTTCAGCAGCTATTCAAATTTATGACATTGCTGAACAAGAAGGGTTAGTCCTTGTGGTTGTGGAAGTAGTTTATAGGGCACACTCCCTGCAGTCATGTGATCTGTTCCTTGGCAACCAGCTTGCAATTATATTAGGGGATCCTGAGGTCACATGATCACCATTTCTGATCTTCAGTGCTGGCTTCTGATAAGCAATATGAAAGGGAAGCCAGGAAGTCACAAATGGTAATCATGTCATAAATATGAGCCAGTTGCCAAACATCTGAATTTTGATTATATGAACATGGGGATGCTGCAACAGTCATAAGTGTGAAAAACTGTCATAAGACACTTTTTTCAGTTCCATTGTAACTTTGAACTGCTGTAAGTCAAGGACTACCTGAATAAATGGCTAAAATGGCTTAGTTTTATGTTTAGTTTATGTTTACTAACAGAACTTGATAATTTAATCTCTTTTGTAAGAAGTAATAAGAATGTAGTTTGATGTTAATGTTTAGCTGGTGTAGAAGAAAATTGACAATAATATTAATAACTGTCTTGTACGGTAAGCATTCTATAATCATTTTCATTTTGCCTAATGTAATAGAGAAATCTCTGCTCACAAGAACAATAAGGCATACATTCAAATGGGTGGTATGTTCCATACAGAGTATTTTTGTCAAAGGTTTCATCAGTTATTTATATAAGATTTGGATGATGCAACAGGGAGTGTGCATATGTGTACAGTTCTTGAAAGGCAGACTGCAATCATGAAGAACAACTATTTTACATAAGCTGTCATGATGACATTTTTAGTTTTGTCGTGAAGATTTTTGATATATTTCATACATAATAAGTTGATACATTTCATACATGAGATAACAGAAAAACTTTCTAATGATAAGATCTTATAGCAGGGGAAGAGCAGCTTGGCTGATAATTGTCCCGCTTCTGGTTCCAATTAAACACTCATTCAAATAGCTGCTATGGGAAACAGTAGTTTACTCAAGACCAAAAAGTAAGAGCAGATAAGGAATACAAGACAAAACAGAATCTCTGAAAGAAGTTTGCGTAAGTGGGTTCTCTTTAACGGCAGCACACAGAAGAATAATCCAAATCCATGCCAGAAATCCAAGATCAAGGTCAGAATTTCATGAACAGAATCTACATACAAGTATCACAGAAAAGCTAAAGGTTAGATAGTTGCTTCCAAGGAATCATGAATCAGGGCTGCCTCTAAACCAGAGATGCATTTGGTTCTTGAAGGAACTTCATAGAAATGTCCATTCCATTTTCCTCTGCTTGCTTAGTTGTGAGGGCTGATAGAACTTATGTGGTCACCCTCATCTGGCTTCTCCAGCTACTTTGTTTGATTTGTCTCATATGATTGAGTTTGTTTCTCCTGAGACTGGCATTCCACAAGTCCTGTTGGAACCACTTCTTCACATTCAGTTAACTGTCTGTTTCCTAGGTCATGACAATATGGAGCTGCTATATGAGATTTCATTCCACCAGTCCTTAAATCATTGCACTGGCTGCCTGGGAGCTAAAAGCAAAATTCAAAGCTTAAGTCTCAAAGAATCTCCCATCAACATCACTGTTGATATTTTGGGTTCATTTCATCAGCTTAGCCCTACACCAGATACTTACCATGGAGTCAACTCATAGAGTTACTGCAATGTATATCTTCTTTCTTAACAGATTTGGTACTATATTTACGCAGACTTTCTTCCATATTAAGATTTTAAAAGCAGCTCAGTTATTTGCGTCATTATTAACCCAAAGCATTATGTTGAATTTTCTAGACAGATAAGACCCATAAATGAATAATGAATAATTTTAAATATTTCAGTTGAGCTCCAGATGCATATTATTTTGCTCCTAAGACCACACTATGGAGATGTTATTGCTGATTAAAAAGATTATCGTATTTGTCACAATACAAATAATCATAATCATGAATATTAAGTATATGCATTTCTATCCAAAATATATTGCAAAATCATGAAAAACATTAGAAGTGTGACAAAGCAACAGTAAAGGCTTAACTGTTAAGTTCACAAATCATTTCAGGTAGCTGTTATTGCTGTCCAGACTCAGCTAGAAACAGTTATAGCTGAGGACTGTTGTGATGGCAACAGAAGCATTTTGCAGAAGTGAGAAACTAATGGACAGAAAGCCTGTGGTTAGGATGACATGTGGATCAGGAGAATGTACGAAGTCTTGTTAGCAACCAGTAGCTTTATAATAGCTTGTTATCTGAGAGTAAGAATCCATGATCAGCACAAGGCAAAATCAGTAATTTCTCATGAACTGAATCAGTTTTACCATTTTAATTTTATACCGCAGAAATATTTTTTAAAAGACTGGAGGTCAAAGTACAGATAGTTTTTTGATGTACGCTAAATATCAAAAGATCTTGACAAGCTTAGCAGAAATTGTCACCCTGCCTGTTTCTTACCCTAGATACCTTAAATGTGCAATAATAGTGATGTGCTTTTGCAGTATGCATTTTTGTTTAGAACTTAATCCATTACGTATCTACAGGAGGGTGTAGGAGGCAGAAGAGAAGCAAGTAGGAATCTCTAAAGCACACAATAAGCTACCACACATGTGGCAGTTTGCCTAGAACTGCCAACATCCTCCCTCAGTCTGAAAGAAATTGAAACATGATTGGTGAGGATGCAAGACAAATGAAATAAATATTTCATATCGTGAGTTGGTTTTTTTATAAGGGACTTGGCATTACATCACCGCATGTTCTCTTAACCATGCAATAATTTGCTATGTACACCAAAGGCCCATAATTATAAAGGCATCAAGTGATATATCTATGATCATCTTTTCAAGAGGAATCCACAAGCCCTGTAGGAAAATATATGAAGCAGCCTTTTAGTGAGTCAGATGGCTGGTCTAATTTCCTACCTGCAAAACATACCACTTTCTTATTGTTGCTAAATTAGTGTAACATTTGGAAAACAAAAGAGTCAATGTTGTTTTTTTCTAACTGCATATAGTACATTATACATCTTATTGATACAAAACTGAGAGGAACTGCTTGCAAAATAATTTGCTATTTGAAAATTGTGTTCACTTTTCCTGCTGTTTATAAAATGCAAATAGAAGGTGTCTTATTATTCTACCACAGTTGCATTTCTGGAATTTTTTTGAAGTGTTGTATACTTAAGACTAATTTATCATACACATGTAATATGAGTGGAGGGAAATCAAACTCACAAGTATTCAGAAGCCTTCCATCCTTTTGATCCAAGCACTTACCCCTTCAGGGGTACCTTCACCTGGATTGGGTTTGAAATGCCCATAATCTCCAGGCATTAACTGCAACCACAGTTGAAGTCCAACACAACTGAAGGGCTCACAGAAGGACCACAGTGCATTTGGAGTCTTTAATGGGCATATTTTATTCTGAAGATATCCCTCAAGAATAACAAGGAAAGGAATTTCAAAACCGGGGGTCCTTCAGCCAGCCTGGTTTCATGGTCAAATCGGGAGTGGAAGACTGGCTCTGACAGGAAAAAGTAGAAGGTGTTACGTTCACAACGACCTGGAAGGACCCATTTATTAAAAACCGACCAAGAACCAGAAGGGGAGCCACCAATTTTTAGATCCCGTCAACTTCTAGGGAGCTGGCCCAATTTATGTAAGCGCCTCATGACCATGTGCTATGCAACACAAGCGGAACTCCACCTTCCTCGCTTCCCCTCCCACTAAGCAGATTGGGGGGGGGAAAGTAAAAGGAAGAAAAAACACTGGAGGAGCTTCCTTAAACCTAGTTTCCTCCTCTTCCTCCTCCTCCTCCTCCCCCATCAGTTCTCCCTCCTCCCTCTTTATCCTCCTCCTCCTGGCCGGAGCTTTTGTTTTTCTTCCCAGCTATTTCCCACACGTGATTGCCGTGTTTTTGTGCCGAGCGCTCGGCGGGGCGAGTGCACCTATAAATGCTAGTAACTTTGGCCCGGGAGAGAAGAAAGGCAGGAGCCAGAGGAGGGGAGGGAAGGCAGGGGAGGGGAGAGGTGGGGGTGCATAACTCGGGCGCTCGATCCATGCAGGCAGCCGGGAGGGAGGCGGAAGACATGCCATGCAAGCCCAAAGTCCCCTGCTTCGAGCGGCTGCCGCTCCCTCGCCTCGCCCCAGCTTGCTGCTAACCCTCCGCTCGCCGCCGGAGAGGTCGCGCCTGCCGCTCCAAGTCTCGTTCTTGCCCGCTCCGAGGGAGGGACAGAGGGTGGACGGGCGGGCGAGCGAGCGCCACAGACAATGGCGGCGGCAGCGGCGGCGGCTCCTCCTGCCGCCGCCGCCGCCTCCACCACCAGCAGCAGCAGCCCCGGTGGTGCCAGCAGCGGCGACGGCGGTCCATTCCACCAGCAGCTGGAGCCCTGCTTAAGGAAGCCGGCGCCGCCGCCGCGCATGGACCCGCGGCGGAGGCAGGCGGCTCTCTCCTTCTTAACGAATATCTCACTGGACGGCCGGCCGGTGTTGCAGGGCGAGGAGGGCGGCGAGGAGAGCGACGTCGGCGCGGCAGCCGCTGCAGGGACGGCTTCTGCTGCAGCCTGCGGTATCAGCAGCACCGCTCGGACTCGTCGGGGCAACCTGACCGCTTTCCAGCCGCCCGCCCCGCAGCAGTACGGAGCTTATGCCGGCGCCTGCGGTGGCAGCGGCAACAGCAGCAGCAGCGTCAAGCTCATGAGCCCCCTGGGAGCGGCTGGCCAGCCGCAGCAGGGCGAAGACGGCGAGCCCGAGGAAGACGAGGACGAAGATGCCTTTGCTAGCGTGCAGGTGCCCGCCGCCGCCGCCCTGCCGGCCTCCTCTGGGACCCCCTGTGCAAGGGGTCGCCTCAACTCTTTCACTCAGGGAATCCTGCCCGGCTCCTTCGCCAGAACCGCCCCACAGAACTACTGCTGCCTCGAGCAAGGCCCGGTGGGCGCCAGCGCTTTTGAGCTGCAGAGGTCCAGGTAAGTGGCATCCAGAAGGGCCTCAAATGCGTGTGGGGTGTCTGCTTTTCTTCAAGAGGGGGGGAAAACACAGAAGGAAGCAAACCAGGGTTTAAATCTAACCTTGAAGTTATTTTGGTATCTAATGTCTGAGATATGGAGACCGAGTTTGTGTCACTCTGCACATGCTCAAGGTTCACCTCTCTTTAAGAATATTTAAGGTGTTCCAGGGCTGATAACTATGAACTTACATCAGGAGCTCAGGATAGCGCTGTTGCCAGTTCTCAGTTTTGACCAGTTATGTATGTATTACTGCAATTTATAAGCCACTTAATTCCAAAAAGGCTTTGAAAAACCACCATGAGAAATGTCAGAGTTTGAGGCCTCTCCAGATTGTTTCCACTTACTCTCCAACATGTGTGCACAGGTAGACTCAATTTTAACACACTGGTGAGAAGAAAATATTTTCTTCCTGTTCAGAGAAACTTATGTACTTTGAGGCTTTTAACATTTAGCAAAAGGGATTTGAGCTGAACAATGAAAATGTGGTGAAAAGGGGTCATACGCAAATACCATGTAAGAGGAATCAGTTATTATGCATTGACAACTGTTGCAGTTATTTGATTTTTCCACCAGTACATATCTGTAAGTTAAATCAGAAGTCTAATGCAATATCCTTGTCCACAGGTGACTTGTTGCACCTGTCTGGGCTCAGAAGCTAAAATGAGTAGGGCTTGGATAGTAGGTGGATGAGAGATTTAAGAAATCTCAAAGCTAAAAGACAGACTAAGGAATTAAAACACCTTAGAAGAATGCAGTGGCAACCCCACTCCTGTACTGTAACCAAGAGGATTGCAGTCTCTGTTCATAACTATGATGAATTTCAATAGTGTTTTGAAGACAACTAACCAAATCTTGGCCCCAGTCTTGAAATCAGGACTTATTTCATTTTCTTGTTGTGAAAGTTTGGGGCAATAATTTCTAATGGAGAAGTCATTTTTCACAATTGCATTTCAACCTCTGAAATTACTACTCAGTACAGGTAATCCTCGACATATGATCCCATTTCTGTTAGTAAGCAAGGCAAGTGAGTTGTGCCCCATTTTATGACCTTTTGCCACAGTTGTTTAGCAAATCACTGCAGTTGTTAAATGAATCATGCAGTCATTAAGCAAATCTGCGTTTGTCTCATTGATTTTGCTTGTTGGAAGCTGGTTGAGAAAGTTACAAATAGTGATCACATGACTCACCCAATGCAACTGTCATAAATACCTGAATGTTGATCAAGTGACCATGGGGATGCTGCAAAGGACATAAGTGAAAAATACTCATAACTCATTTTTTTCAGTGCTGCTGTAACATCGATAGGTCACTGAACAAAAGTTAGTAAGTCAAAGACTACCTGTAATATTTAGAATAACACCTAAATGTTTTTAATGCTGAAACTGCATATAGTAATCAAACCGTCAATTAAAATGTATAACTGTTGCTGCATCTTGATCAGATCATGCTTTTCTCTTCCAGTTGTTCAGTTTAGTGACAAATAGCACAGCTGTGAGGGAAGAAACTAGGCTGCTCAACTCTTGTTGATGCAAAGAAGTAGCTTGGAAAATTTCATTTACTCTCCCCTTTCCTTTTCTCTTTGGATACTACCTGTAAACTGTCATAGTAGGTTTAGCATATTACATGGGGGTCAGTAATTTTCATTTTTAGCGGCATCAGTATTTCATGAAATCATAATGAAATTAATGACAAGCAAATCTCCATTTCCTTTCTGAAGTTCAAACTGGTGGACTGCCAATCAAAAATAACAGTCATATCTAATCTTTTGTGTGTTTTTTGGGGAGTGTTGATCTTAGTATCTGAAATCTTAATCCATTTATTCTCTGCTGTTATCATGCATTATTTATGAGCTGATGCATCACCCCATCACTTGCACTCCGTTGTTTTTTAGCATTGATCTTTATTTAATGGGAAGCTGCTACAGCTTATTTGTTTAAAGCAGTGTTTCTCAACCATGATGGCTGGGGAATTCTGGGAGCTGAAGTCCACATTTTTCTTAAAAGTTGCCACAGTTGAGAAACCTGATTTAAAGAGTAAACATTCTATTTATCTTGGAAGTTAGGCAGGGTTGGCCCTAATGCCAAACCATATTTTAAAACTATTTTTTTTTTCTTTGCTACTCTAGTCATTTTAAGGGGGAATTTAGGAGCTTCACATCCACAGATCTGTCATCTCAATCCATCATTGCATGCAAGGAGTCAATATTGACTTGAATATTTACACACAAAACCAAATGCCTTTCATAGGAGTCTGTGATTATAGCTTATATCATTGCCATAATATTCATTTTTCTGGTAGCATTTATTTTACATTCAAATAGGTAGTGTTGTGTGTTTTCACAAATTATCCGCTAAATTCTAGTTGCAGTAACACAAAATGCTATAATTTGACTTGTGGAATCTGGAGGAAACGCTTTCTTTTTTACTGTCTTTATATGCATCATTTTAACTCTGCTTTTCAAAGTAAAGAAACTGAAATGAGCCTTAAGAATAAGAAACTTAAATGTAGTATCTACAGAAGTTACCTTCTTTGCATCTAATCTTCATTTATTTTCCACACAGGGTGATGTCATTTTGTACTGCTTTATTTATGTGCTATCTCGTTTTGGTAGTAATACAATTGCTGCCTTTACTATGATATAAATTCTGACCAAATATGGTTAGAATTCAGCTTCAAGGCATTTTTCCAAAATGACTAAAAAAATGATACAAATTAATTATTACTTTACAGGAATCTTTCACATTTCTAATTAAGTATAGAATAGATTAACTGAATATAGAACAGCTTCTCCTCCTGGAAAAAGTCTTCTGATACAACCAGTTATGCCAGTAGAAAGGAGAAATGATGTATTTGTTTATTTTGGCTACTGAATGTTCTCATGTGATATACTTTGTGGAATAGTTTATACATTATAAATTATAGATTGCATAACTTTATGTATGTATAATGTATACACACACACACACAAACACACACACACACACACACACACACACACCATACATACCATACATACCGGTACGTATGTACATACTTACTGTACATACGGACTATAGATTAGGAACTACTGTTGACTTGAGTGTCTTGTAGCTTCATTTGTTCAACCAAATTCCAATACATGCAGGGCACAATTTCCTAAAACTAAATGATGTGGCCGGATTTATTATTTGGCAACTTGATGTAATTATTTTTGCACTATGAACCTTTTTACTATTTTTGTCTAAGCTTTCATTAGTCATAACATAAAGTTATTAGTTTATTTTTTAACCGTATAAAATTATTATATAAACCAGGACTTGGTTTTAAGGAAAACCCAATGGAAATTCTTCTCATAGATTTAGGTAATCAATTAGAATATGTAACTTTATCGGTACATTGCATGATCAAAATCCTCAGGTCAGGGAGGAGTGAGGTCTTATTGATGAAGCTGTACTGTTCTTTGAAGAAACTTAAAAGTAAGTACAGCCTTGTCTCTGATTATTAATGTGATTATTAATGTGATTTTAAAAACTTGTTTCGTATCTGCTGCATTTGGTATATTGATCAGATTTGATCAAACATTGTTGTAGATCACTAATTGCAGATATTTCATAAGGCACCATCTTAGAAAAGATATCTGATGTGTGAAAGAGATTGGAGAATCCTATTCTTTGCAGGATCCTCAGTTTTGCATTTCACTGCTAGGGCTTGCATGTCTTCATGAGACATTGGGGAATATCGCTTCTAAAACTGCATTAAGAAAATGTTGACTATGTAATCAATAAGAATCAGCGCAATTGCACATAATCGGATCAAAATAGCAAGGATGATAGCAGCTGCTTATTTGTTAGTAAGGAAAAAGCCTTGAAAAATAAGGTAGTAGGGAAATGGAAGACACTGAAAGAATGTGGGTAGCTGCCTGCCTGACTTGAACTCTCACAGCATGATTTTGTTGCAAATTTTGCTTTAAAATTGAGCAATATAATTGTAAACACCCTCCCAGAACTATTTGTATTATGTTGTTCAGATATTAGTGAATCTGTTATGCATTTCTTAATCTTGAGAATTTTTAAGATTTGTGGACTTCAATTCTCTGAATATAAGCTTTTTTGGTGGTGGTGGGGCATCCATGTGTGTGTGAATGTGTGTGTGCTGACTCACTTTGAGCTGAACTAATGTCTTTCATCGAGCAGTTTCATTAAAACACATCTACCTGAAATTACACAGAATTTATGCACCCAGTTCACATTTACAGAGGGCAAAAGGTAACATCTGAATGAGTAAAATCTGTTTAAAACAATTTCTCATTTCTGTGATCCTCTAAAATTGTGTTCTTACAAATTTTTTTAATTTTCAATTGAAATAATAGCCGCTTGGCGATAGATATGTGTAATCTAATATGATTGAAGTAATATAGTCACTTTCTGCATTACAGTATGCATAATTAGTTTTTACAAGCCTTCTTGAAGCTGCTATAACACTATAATCAGAATTCCTTGGCTTTTCTGTTTATATTAACAGTTTATGTTATTTTGAAGTCGATATATTTAACAAAGTTATCATTTGTATGGTTTGGGTAGGGATTTTATACCACTGCCTTTCCCCCTCCCCCCCCCAATATTTTGTAGAACTGTTACATGTTAAGATGCTAATAAAGGTTTAACGGTCTCCCTGTCCATTTGTGATCAACTCAAGGGGGTGCTGCTCATCTCCAGTTCTCAGGTGTGTTGTCTGACAAATGCTTCTGTCACCATGTGGTCAGCATAAGAGTATGGAATGTAGTAACAGAATGTAGTAACCTTCTTGTCAGAGCAGTACCTAATTATTTACTTGTATTTGCATGCTTTCAAACTGCTAGGCTGCCAGGAGGTGGAGTGGGGAATGGGAGCTGATGCTAATATATGAATTCATATCAGATCTTGGTGGACAGAAATAGTGGTGGATGGTAATTTGTCGTCATTGGACAAAGGTTTTCAATTGCTTGACAGTAGCAATAATAAAACCACATACCACCTGGTTCTAGGTAGAAGTTTGAGTAAATAGAAGTAGAATTTTGCATGGAAAAAAAGTAAAGTCAGGTTTTGAGAATTCTATCAACACTCCTGAGAAGTGTTCCATTCTGTTCTAACAAGATGGCGGAGGAAGGCGTATTGGAAGGCTTACTTTCTCAGCATTCCATGATCAGATGGGCAAAGTATTGTGTCTTTGGAAAAAGGCAGGGTCAAGAAATAGGCATTCCGGGAATATTCCTTATTATTATAGGGTAAACTAAAAGAATCCAAAGCCTGTCAGGATTTCTTTCTGGCCCATCTTACACTGAATGAAACCAAGCCATGGTTATTTTCAATTTATTTTTCATGCTTTGTCAGGACTGAGTATTCTGAAAGTTCCTCTTAGCAGTTCATAGTTTCCTTCCTCATTCCAAAGGCCAAGTCTACATTCCTTCATGCACACCCATCTTCAGAATCATCTCCCCTCTCAAATGCAGATACCAGCTAAGGTAATGGGCACCGAATCCCTTCATCCTTTCTCTGCAGGACAATAGAAAAGAGGAAGGAATAATGGGTATGTTCTCCACCTTGAACTATTTAGAAAAATTATTAAATGTTGGATATAAATAGATAATAAATAAAATGACAGAAAAAGCTAGAGAGATATGGAAGGTACACCCTCTCTTCCTATTATAAAGCAACCATCACTGGAGGGTCTACTCTGGCATGAAGCAGAGTCTTCTTCATCCTAGGTGTCATTGTCTATCGATAGCAGTGGCAGTTCATGGGGATAAGGCATATGTGCAAGATTCAGATGAATTGTTGGACACCATATGGTACATAGTCCTTTGCCTCTTCCCACAACCTCTCATGTTTCATGGGAGCAAGTCCAGGGAATTTTAGGTGGTCCCCTCTTATGTGTAGAATCCAGAATTCGTTCTATCTAATAATTCTCTTTATCTATTCACCAAAGCAAGAGTTGGGGACGGGGAGGGAAGAACAGGTGTAGAATGCAAGGAACATAGCTGCTTTTCTTGAACAAGAAGTAACTGGTAAAATATCAGATGAATCATCATCGAAACAAGAAGATTTCAGACATAAGATTAATTTGATGGATAATAGGAAAAGTGTCAATAAATTCTGAAGTCAGCTTCTTAGAAAAGGGTTGGTCAGGTAGGTTGGCTAAATTCTTGAGTGTAAAGAACTCCATTCCCCCAAGGATCAATTGTGAGGGAGAAGTTACCTGGAAGCTTTGGTGCTTTTGAACCTTTCATAGGAACATTGTCTGGCACTGGGAAAAGAAAGTTCAGGAAACATGAAGTCCCAACCCAATGTTTGTGGTAATACCTTCTGGGTGTAGGATGGAATCTAATTGACCAGACTTCTAGGCACAGGCGGTAATATAGTGAGAGTAAGATTCAATTTTATTTTGTCTCAAAATCAAGCCTCATGTTTTCTGCAAATCAGATTTTCTGTTTCACCTAATTGTTGTCTTAGATGGATCTAGCCATTTTTTCCTTCCTTTTTTGAAGCTTAATCCTTTTTTAAAAAATGTATGCCAATGGGTATTTTCTTGCCAGTTTTTTAAAATAAATTTTAAATACAATTTTTAAAAGATATTTTAAAAAGAGGCTGCACAGCCATTTGTCTGAAATGAGTTAGAGTTTCCTGCTTGGGCAGCGGGTTGGACTATAAGACTTCCAAGATCCCTTCCAACTCTTACTCTGTTACTCTTGGTGCCAGTTAGTTTCTTGGGCGGTTCTAATCTGAAAATAAGCCTCTGCAAATTGACTACCAGTTATTAAGGTTAAGATACACACACACACACACACACACACACACACACACACACACCAATACCAATCTTTTTTTGGCCTTTCTATATTGTTGTTGCTGTTAATTGCGAAGTCGTGTCCAACCCATCGTGACCCCATGAACAATATTCCTACAGGTCTTCCTGTCCTCTACCATCCCCCGGAGTCCATTTAAGCTCACACTGACTCCATCTAGCCACCTCATTCTCTGCCATCCCTTTCTTCTTTTGCCCTCAATCGCTTCCAGCATTACGCTCTTCTCCAGTGAGTCCTTCCTTCTCATTTGGAGAGCAGTCAGTGGTTGATTTTCTAGAGAGCAGTCAGGGTTGATCTCCTCTAGGACTGACCGGTTTGTTCACCTTGCAGTCCAAGGGACTCGCAGGAGTCTCC
>JANHFR010003415.1:0-11034 GCA_032468015.1 Mimophis mahfalensis
TTGACGTGTTTTGTAGGCAGGGATCAGTGAAGCTTAACACCCCCCCCCCCCCCCCAAAAAAAATGATCCAGTCTTAAGTAGACGATGCCTGCAGTGTAAACATTTGGAACGCGATTCTTGGTTTCTGGTGGCTTCTCTCCAGTGACCTTCCTGTATTCCAGGTGGATCTCCCGCCCAACTAAGACACGCTCCCAAACCTGGTGACCACCGCAGGTTTGGCAGAGCGAAACCGATCCAGGTGACTCGGGCAGACGCTCCAGAAGACCCACTTGCAGGGTCTCCAACCCTGAAGAGTCACAGCAGCCCAAGAGGTGGAGGAGGGTCCTTCTTCGTGGCCGACTTTGGCTCCACCGGTGGAACCTCTCCCCGTCCCAGTAGATCTCCGAGGAAGGGAGCCGGCCAGGCTTTCGAAGTCCCAGAAGGTTCAAGGGAGCTACTGCAAGAGGGATGGGACCTGGACGCCTCGGCCGCCTTGAAGAAGAAGAAGAAGAAAGCAAAGCAGAAGAAAGGGCAGCAGCCACGGGGAGCAGAAACGTGGGAAGACAACACAAAGAAGTTCAGAAGTCCTCCGGCTGCTGGGGAGCCTCCAAAAGTTCTCCAGGAAAGTCCTCACGAGGTCTGGTGGGCCTCCACAGAAGTTCTCAAGAAAGAAGGACAACAACTGGATGGCCATCAGCTTCCACCGCTTCCTCCAGTGAAGATTGAAGAGCCTTCCGAATTTCCCTTGGAGCCCAAAGAAAGAGAATTGAGCTGGGCCAAACCAGCCGGGGATGACAGCTCGGCGGGGCAGCCCAAAAGTCCCAAAGGAGAACTTTTTGGGGAACTTCTGAAACACCAGGTCAAACAGAAGAAGAAGGCAAGTCCAACTTCTCCTTCTGGCCCTGGAGAAGTAAGTCCCGTTGAGAAAAGGGTAGAGTTCGGGTCTCTGGCTCTGAGGAACTCAAACGTTGACACCTCAACTTTGGAGACCAGCTCTGCGGTGGGGCAGAAGGTTGAGGTCCAGGTGGTAGACCCCGTGGTTGTCCATGAGAAGGTTGCTCCAGACTTTCCAAGTCATGAAAGGAGAGAAGAGTTGGTAGAGGCACCCAAGAAACTTGAGAAGTTCTTTAAGAAAGACAGAGAGGTCAAGGAGGATGTGACTCTTCCAGCTGAATCGAAACTGGCCAACCCAACCCAAGAAGAGACTTCTTCTCTTCATCGAGACCGAGAAGAAAGCACGGATGTCTCAGGGACCATCAAAGAAAGACCACGGAGCAACAGATTTGATTTTAATTCTGCCAAAACTCCATTTGTGGTGGAAGCAAAGCCAGATCCGTCCCAGCCCTTGTTTGCTGCTGAGACACTTGGCAGTGGCCCAGTGCTTTTCACCAGCCCAACGGAAGGCCTCCTTGGCGTCCACCCTCCAGAGCATCTGACCAGTCTCAAGTTGAGACATGACCAACCCAAGAAGAGAAGCAGTGATGGAAAAAGCAAGAAAGGAAAGCACCTCCCAGAGCCAGAGGAGAACATTGGTGTGAGCCAAGCTTCAACAGTGGTGGAC
This sequence comes from Mimophis mahfalensis, assembly GCA_032468015.1. Lineage (NCBI taxonomy): Eukaryota > Metazoa > Chordata > Lepidosauria > Squamata > Mimophis > Mimophis mahfalensis. The sequence continues at coordinate 1,541 of JANHFR010003415.1, forward strand.
GTTGAGGGCCTGGGCGAAATCAGTTGGACAACCAGGAACCCAGAAGAAACGTTTTCCACCTCTCCAGGGCTGAGGGAGAAGCCAAAGAAAAGATCTAGCATGGGGAAGAGCAGAAGAGCTGAGGACAAAAGCTCCTTCAGATCACTGTTTGTCTCTACCACGGAAGATCATGAGATGTTTGACCAAACCCAACCGAGAGCAGATGAACCAAAAGAAGGGGTTAACATCTTTGCTACAAGCCAGCCTTTGGACAGTACTACAGACAGTGTGAAGCACTCAAGCCCACCCTCTGTCACCTTGAATGAAAACACCCAACGTTCTCCAGCTGGACCTGGTCAAAACGTTGACCTTCCTCCATCGTCTTATCCCTTTATCTTGGAGGTCCCTGGAAAGCAGATGGAAGGCCAGGTTCTTCTGGAAAAAGCAGTCCAAAGCCAGGAAACGAGTGGGCTGAATCAAAACAAGGTACCCGTTTTGGCGAGCTCCCCTGGAAGAGACCCTGCCTTCGTGGGGGCCACCCACAAACCCAAGAAGAGGAGCAGTGATGGGAAAAGCAAGACATCTCACAAAGGTCCCTCCAGAGAACCCTCCCTGGGCCTGGAGAAGACGTTGGATGGGATGGTGTCTTCAAAGAAGAGCGACTTAGTTAGCGAAAGTTCTCCTGAGAAGAAGAGTCAAGGGCTAGAACTTCCAGGCGCCACCCAAGCCCTTGCTGAAAAACCACTGGGAACGACAGGAGGAAAGGAGGAGGTTGGCTTTGGACAGCTGTCCACCTCGGAGGAGAAAGCCAACGCTGCTAAGACAGAAGAGGTCCATAAAATCAAAGAAACCCCATCTAAGGGGCAGGAAGGTAGTCGAGATCAAGTTGGAGAAGGTCCACCCAAGCCACATGTTGTCCTCCCTCAAGTCCTGGAAGAAGTGAAGAAACAGGAGACTGATGGTCAAAGTCTCCAAGGTCCTAAGGTCTTGGAGATGAAGGCTGAATCTTCTGGTGAACACCACCAAGGAGTTAAGATTGAGGAGGTCCCCATCTCTGATGGCACCAAGAAGGAGATATCAGAACATCTCCTCAAACATCCAGAACCCACAGGCCAGGTTCCTACTAAGCTCTTGGTTGATGAAACTTTTGGAGGACAAGAGAAAGGAAAGACTAGGGAAGACAGGCCTACTTTGGAACAATCCGTCCATTTGATGGGCAAGGCGGACACTGGGACGGACATAGATGATGAGAGAAAGATGAAGACCAAAGCATCGACAGCTTCCCAAGAGAAAAAAGATGGGGTCCCCGATCTTCCTGATCTTCAACCCCTACTTGCCAAACCCGAAAAGAAGAGTGGTGAGAAGAAAAGCAAGAAGGCCTCGATTGTCCCTCAAGAACCTGTGGTTGCCCAATCACCTAAGGAAGATGTCAACCGTGAAGAACCTCAGAGGCTTGGTGGATTGAGCTTCACTGTAGGAGAAGCGGAGATCGTCGATGAAAACAAGAACATCAGAAACTTCCATTCTGGCCGTCAGCTGCATTGGGAAGAGGACCTCACAGATGTCTTTGACCCAGCTGGAGCTCTTGAGGAAGCCACCTCCAAAACTCAAGGTCCCACCTGCCCGTTTTTACAGCACACCACCAAGTTGGCTGGCAAGCCAATCCAGGAGCCATTTTTTCTTCCCGAATTCCTACAAGACGCCAAGCCAGGGGACCAGAAGATTCTGGAGGAGCTCCAGGAGAACTTGGCCAAACTTGAAGGTCACGAGGGGGAAGCTTCCCTGGTCATCAAAGCTGGGGATGACATCAGGGAGAAGAGGAAGAAGAACAAGCGGACCCCAGCCGACCGTCTCTTCAAAACGGAAAAGCAAACTGGATCGATGGACCTTGGAGACAAAAGCCATGGACTTGGTTCACCAGAAATGGTGGTGGAGAAGCTAGATACATTTCCTGGGCTGGTGGTGGCTGAAGGAAAGAGTTTGGTTGGAGAAGGCAGTGACCTCTCTATGGAAACCCAAACTCTTAAGGGATCCAAGAAGGAAGTGTCAACTTTTCAGACTCCAACGGCTGTCCTCCACAGTGGTGGAACTTCTGAGCTGGGACTGTTAGCAGAAGATAGAGGAGAAGACGAAGGGAGGCCTAGTGAGCATCTGGAGAGTTTAGGAAGTAAGACAAGGACAGATAAGGTCCTGGAAGACGTGGTTCTGGAGGACGTGGGAGGAAGTGGGCTCCCTTCTGACCATCTGGTGCTAGATGACAAGAACCTGGCCAAGATAGGTCCTGTCCTCCAACCGCCCAGCAAGGAAGAGATGGGACAACTTGGAGAAGGGCAAGAGGTGTTGAACTTGAGATCGGAAGCTGGAGAACCACAAGCATCAACTTCTCCGGTGGGCGCTGATCATGGTGACGGCGGGCCACTGGGCGAGACCAAGAAAGCAAGCCGGGCCAAAGCTCCTCCACCGATGAAAGGCTACATGAGACCCACAAAGTCAAGAGGGCTTCCTCCTCCTCCTCTGTCTTTCCCTTCCCCGAAGGATGGAGCTCCGGACCAAGGCAGGAGAAGACCTCCCCGACCCGATGGACTGGTTCTCCACAGGCGAGACAAAGGTGTGTGCGTGCGTGTTTGTGTGCGGTTATGGCCTCACAGCCTCTTCGTGCATCCTCCTCCTCCATCCAGCTTGGCGTGTGTTGAGAACATGCTCCATGTTTGGTCACGTTGGCACGAGCATCTAACCTGGTTGGCACGACCGCATTCCGGGCCATCTTGTGAGAACCCAGCTTGCTTGGCGTCACCGTATTCAGCCGCCGAGACTCCTAAAGCTTCTGTCTTTGTGTGCTTCTGAGCCTTGTGTGTGTGTGTGCTGTCATCACTAATCTTGAACTCTCAAGGAACATGTGGAGTTGGAAGGGTCTGCTGAGGCTGTAGGCCGCCTTCCTCTAGCTAAGGAACCTCCCCAGGGACCTTCTGAGGTTGTAGGCCGCCTTCTGGCTAAGTAGGAGGTCAAACACCCTTGAGTAACTTGGTTCCACCGTTGACTGTTAGCACCATACATTCGAATCTGCCTTCATCCGGTCCTCTAGGGTAGATGTTTCCAACAGAAAACCCCCATGTGGATTTTGAGGAACATCTCTCATACATCCATGGCAGGAGATCCTTGAGTCACAGTAGTGGATCAGAGTAGAAGACAATTCCACGGTCCAACCTGGAAGTGGGTTGTGGGTTTCCTGTTGAAGCCAACTAATTTTGGAGTCCAGTGATCCATAATATCCCAAGTCTATGAGTTTCTCCCTCGTGGTGGCCTTTCTCCGTTCATCTGGAGATGTTCGAAGATGGCCACCTGGTCTGGTTTGGACCCCCTCCCCTCCTTTTTCAACCCCAGGAGACTCCAATTCACATTGAACGTGGTCCAGTTGAGGTGCCTTTCTCCAGAAAAACGTAGGTCTGAGCTTGTGTCACTAAGCAAGACATGCTTTAGTGTGTGTGCCTGTGTAGACCATTCAACCACACCCTCTTTAACAATTAACTCGCATGGAAGAAACTTGCGGGAATCTTGTCGCATCTTTGACATTGGTCGCAACCCCTGAAGTTGTCTCCTTTGGTGGGGGGAAGAGTTGTGTTTTCTGCATGAAATTGCTCCTTGGAGTTGTGAATTTGTGTGAATTTTGTGTGCATGGGGAAGGAAGGTGTCAAAAGTAAAAACAACAACCACAACAAACAACATTGAACACATAGCTGTCCAAAATGCATCGTCCTGTTTCCTTGCACGCTGCCGTAATACAGGCAGTCCTCGACTTATGGCCACCATGGAGGCCCAAATGTCTGTCACCAAGCAAGACATCCGTAAGCTCCATCAGATGACCTCTCTCTTGCTCCCGTTATTGAGGGAAGCCCTGTGGTCATTCAGTGAGTCACCACACTTATGAAGCGAATCCGGCTCCCCCCACATCAACTTGGCTGGTCCGGCAGTCACTCTGACCGTCATAACCACGAGACAGTTGCCAAACGGTCTGAATTCCAGTCATGTGAACCCCGTCACCACGGGGAGGCTGCAGCCAGTCGTAAGTGTGAAAAACGGACCTCCGTCCCTTTTCTCAGTGCTGCTGCCGCTTCGGTTACTAAGTGAACCCATTGTAAGTCGAGGACTGTCCGTTGTTGAGCACATCCAGAAATGAAGATGAAGAGGGTGTTGGGAGATTGGTTTCTACTGGGTAAACTGGTTCCAGCTCCCAGTTTGGAACTGGTGAGGGAGCGATGGCTGGGTCACACAGTATGCAAAATGTGTGCTCCAGGTAACACAATTTGGACGTTTGGACTTCCACACCCAGAGTTCCCTGCTGACTAGGGGATTCTGGGAGTTGAAGTCTATGTAGCTTAGACCACACAGACTGGGGGATTCTGGGAGTCCAGGTCCACAAACCATGTTGGCTAGGGGATGTGGGGAGTCGAAATTTATGGAGTTTACAATATGGTGGCTAGGGGATTCTGGGAGTCGAAGTCCATCACTCTTTAAAACTAGCTGGCTCAGGGATTCTGGGAGTTGTAGCTTAAACCACACAGACTGGGGGATTCTGGGAGTTGAAGTCCACTCATCACTCTTCCAAGGTCAGGACCTTCTGCAAAGAGTATCTCCCTTTCGGTTCAAGCGTTGGAAGAGGCCTTCTCCAACCTCACGCATGAAACCACCTCGTTCTCCTAGATCCATGATGGTGAACCTATGGCACACGTGCCCAAAGTGGCACGCAGAGCCATGTTGGCTGGCACACGAGTCATTGCCCAGCTCAGCCCCACTGTACATGCGTGGGCTTCCCCCTGCTCGTCACCCCACACACACGTGCGCAATGTGGCAATGCCGAAAAACAGCTGATCTGCACTGCCCCGCCCATCAGCTGAGCCTCAAACACTGAACCGGCAGCTGAATTTAAGAAACTGTTCGGTGTTTGAAGCTCAGCTGACGGGCAGGGCAGTGCAGATCAGCCGTTTGTCGGCTCTGGTTTGTCATGTGTGCGGGCATGAGCAGGGGCATGGGGAGCATGGGAGGGCCGTGCGCGAATGTGCAGGGCAGCGCGTGCACATACATGGGGGGGGGTCCACGCACATATTACCCCAAGGGTGCAGGCACGGGTGGGTGCATGTGCCCACACTTTTAGCACACAACCACAGAAAGGTTTGCCATCACTGTCCTAGATGGTACAGTTAATTCCACCCCCCACGCCCCGTGAGGATTTTCCAGGCTTGGGTGTGGTTGTGAAGCCACAGACTCACAACGCAAATGTTCTTTCTGGTTGACTCCAACCGTGGTGGTGCCACCTCATCTCACGTGGCTTTTGGTGGACCTGCAAGGGATCCTTTCCCCCTCCCTTCAAGGTGTGGTTGTCTTGGGAACGGGTGCACGGAGCACTTGGCGCTCTGTGTGTGTGTGTGTGTGTGTGTGTGTGGCACAGAATCCGCATTCGGTTGAAGAGTGGGACAAAAATAGAAGACTTGGCAGGCTGCCTGTGGGTGGGAAGCGACAACAACAGCAACCGTGGTGTGTTGAAGCAGCCGTCGGGCCGAGGTGGGTTTTGAGGTCCGTTGGGTTCTGCCTCCCACAAAGCCCATTATCCTCAGCCATAATAAGACCCGTATAGAGTGGGCTCAAGCTCTTTGAAGGCCTTCGAGGTGCGCCAGAGCTTTGCGCATCGATTTGGGTGTAGTTGTTCAAGGTCACCTGGCGAGAAACTGGGAGGCGGGGGGGAGTTCTAGTTTTGCCGTAGGGGTGAAAGTTGGCCCGGTGGCTTTGGGCCCGACTCCCTCCCTCAACCCAGCCCACCTCACAGGGTTGTTGTTACGTGGGGGGCGGGGGGGGGGAGAAGGAGGCATGTTCGCCACTTTATTTATAATTAATCCAAAATCAGGAAAAATGAAATCAAAAGAAATAGGATAGGGGAGGGGAGGGGAGAGAAAAAAGACAGAATGGAATGGAATAGAATAGAATAGAAAATATGGAATGGAATTGGAATTGGAGTGAATAATATAGTTCGAAGGGACCTTGGGGGATCATCTAGTCCAACCCCCTGCTTTGGCAGGAAACACTCTATTGTTTCAGACAAATAGCTATCCAATATCCAGGCCTTTATCTGCATTCCACTCCTCTTCCTGCTTTTGACTCGCTTTACCCCCAGGTCTTGCTCTGTTTGCAGCTACTCCTTGACTTACGACTGCCCATTTAGTGGTGGTTCGACCGTATGAAAGCAGCAAAAAAAAAAAAAAAGGGACTTAATGACCGTTTTTTAAGACAGTTAGTTTCAACGGTCCTGGTTAAAAAAAGAGATTTATGACTGGTCCTCAGACTTACAACCAAAGTTACATAATCAGAAGCAGCCACCATTGAATACTCAGGTAGTCCTTGACGTACGACTGTTCATTTAGTGAATGCTCTGAGTCATGATGGCCCTGAGCCAAGGGACTTAGGACCAGTCCTCACACATATATGACCGTCCAATGTTCGGACAACGGGGAAAGCCAGCTTCGCTTTACAGTCGTACGGTGATTTGCTTTACAGCCGGTGGCAGGTCATAAAGTGGGACAAAGCTCATGGGAACAACTGTCTCGCTTAGCGGCGAGAATGTGGGGGCTCAGGGGTGGCCATAAGTCGAGGCATACCCAGGCTCCTCTGCGGTGATCATGACAATCCACTAAGCCAGTGGTCGGGAATATAGTCGGCGCCTAGTTTTCGCCTGGAATCTCAAGGGAGAACCGAGTGGGGATGGCTGGGTGGGAACACCAGTGTGTGTGTGCGTTGTGTATAAAGGACTGCACAACTTCACACCTCCAAAGCTCTTTGTGCTCTCTCTCCTTCCCAGGATTTGGTTCCCGGACTATCTCTCCCGCGGCTGGCTGCTTCCCCACACGGGTGGGATAAAAATAGCTCCATGCAAATCAGCCGCCAGGCACTGTGAGTGCGGCAGGGATTGTGCGTAGGTGTCTCTGTGTGTGTTGCCGCACCCCAAGATCTACTAACCACTTAAAAGTTTCCTTACCGGTTTGGTTGAACCGGTCCGAACCGGCTGAATACCACCTCTGCCGCACTCCGCACGCAAAAGACCCCCTCCCCCACCCCCCAACCTGTATTTAAACAGCATTTCCGGCTTGAATGGCAATTAAATCCAGGCACGTGGCGCCTGCTGGCGCCTGGCCGGATGACAAAGGGAAGAGTCCTGTGAGAAGGAAGGAGGGGGTAATTATAAAGGGGTGGGGTGGAACACGGGAGGTGTATGACCTCAAAATGCCAGATGCAAACGGTCCTCAACTTACGGCTGTCGAGTCCAGTTGTTAAACAAGATGGTCGTTAAGTGAGTTATGACCCTTTTTTTTTTTTGCTACGGTTGTTAAGTGAATCTGTGTGGTCATGGAGTGAGCCAGACAAAGCCAGCGTTGACCTACAGCTGGTTCTGGTCAGGAATGGCGGTCAGGTGACTCCCGCTAAATAGGAGCTGGTTTGGATTTTTGACCTCCGGGGGCGATGCTGCGACGGTCATAAGTGTGATGAGGGGTTTATCGACCTCTTCATTTCGTGCTGGTTGCCACTTGGAGCCATCACGAAATGAGTGGTTGTAAGTTGAGGACTAGCACGTGACAGCCCTGACAAAGACATTCTGGTTGCCAGTTTTGATCATCCAACTTGGGATTTTTGCAGTGGTTGTAAGTGTGAGGATCAGCCATAAATCTCTTTTCGTTTAGGGCTGTTGAAACTTCCGACGGTTTTTAAGTGAATGGTCATAAGTTGAGGACCACCAGGTGGGGAATTATGGGCTTCCGTGTCCCTTCCAGTTGAAGAGATTTGCCTTGTTTCAGCCCAGGTAGAGTTCAGCTACTCCAGAGCCCACCCATAATATCCTGAAGAGTTCCCATTGCTAAGTGAGTCAGTTGTTAAGTGAGTCACCCCCCAAATTTATAACCTTTTTTTGCCATCGCTGTTAAATGAGCCTTTGTGGCGGTTCAACAAACCAGGACGGCCATTAAGCGAATCTGGCTTCCCCAATGGAGAGTGCAGAATGGCCGTTGTTAAGGAAGCTACACCCTGCTTTTATAACCTTGATTGCCCCATGGTTGTTAAGTGAACCACAGTGGACGTTCAGTGGCTCTGGTGGCCATTAAACGAACCCAACATCCCCAATGGATCCAGCAGGCTTTCTCTTGCGAAGGGAGGCCATTTTGAAATGAGGTGCATCTGACTTTGTGACATGGCTTGCCACTGTTGTTAAGTGAATCATTGCAGTGAAGGGAGGAACCCAGTCATTAAGTGAATCGGGCTCCCCCCATTGACTTCGCCCATTGCACAAGAGCTTTATTTGACTGCATCCTTCATGAGTCCGAATTTTGATCACGTGACCATGAGAATGCTGCAGTGGTCATAAAGTGTGACAAATGGCCATGTCCATTTTTCAGGTTCATTGTAACTTTGAACAGTCACTAATTAAACGGTTGTAAGTCGAGCACTGCCTGCGTCTTGACCCCAAGTTGAAACCTGCTCAAAAGCATTAGCGTCCCTCCTCATTCTCCTCTTCCAATTTCGTCTTCGACTTACGACCACACCGCAGACGAGATTTTCCCTTACTAAGCATGGAAGTCATTAATTGAATCGGCCTTCCCTTGCCATCCTCGTTGAGCAAATCACATTTTACCATGGTCATTAAGTTAATCATGTGGTCGTTAAGTGAGTCTGGATTCCTTTCTTGACTTTGTGAAGGTCGCACCGGAGAGTCACATGACCCCCAAGGACACAGCACACTGCAGCTCTTGCAAACTCCATTGCCAAGTGGGCTGGAGTTTTGATCATGTTAATGACGGTCATAAGGGTAAGGACCCGTCCTAAATGGCTCGTTTCAGGGCCGTTTTGACTCGGAATGGTCTCTAAATGAAGTCGAGGACGAGCTGTATCGCCTCTCCGTCGCTCTGAAGCTGCTCGTGGGGGTCTGGGCAGGGGTCCTTCTGTTCTCCGTATGTGCAGCTTGGCCGTTGTAGCAGAAAGACACACGCCGGCGCCATCTGTCACAAACTCCGTCCCTCTGGAGGTTTCCCCCCCTTTTGCCAAAAGCTGGTGCCCCAGTTGTTGTGGGTGATTTGTTTGTGCCGTCCGTCCCGCAGCTGTCCCAGCAAAACACAACTCCCTTTCAGTGGTGTTGTTTCTCTTAACGTCACGCGTTGAAATCTTCATTTAACAGCGTGCTCGGAAACCCGTTTCCTTTGAACGGGTTTTTTGTGTGTGTGTGTTTCTTGAATGGTGTCTTTTGTTTGGTGCTTACATACACACAAAAAAAAAGCCGAAAAAGAAAGAAAAGCGGTGATTGCGAGGCCCTCAGGCAGAAAGACAAAAAGAAACGCACAGATTTCAAGTCTTCATGTCGTGGTACCTGGGGTGTTCAAACCCTGGTCCTCCCCGCCTTAACCCTGGTTTAAAAGATAAAAAGCCCTTTGCCGTGCACCGTTTCCCCCATACGCCTAGAGACAGGTGCCCCCCCACCCCCAAACCGG
>JANHFR010003416.1:13250-26224 GCA_032468015.1 Mimophis mahfalensis
AACTAGAAGTTCAATAAAATGAAGACAGACACCCCAATTAAAATTAAACAATAACCCTCCCCATGCTCAACCCAGGCTGGCTGCCCTGAACAGCCACGTTTTCAACTGTCGATGGAAAGAGCGGAGATCAGAAAACATCCAGAGCTCAGGGGGGAGCTGATTCCAAAGGGCTGGGTGCCCACAGAGAAGGCCCTCCCTCTGGGTGTCGCCAGCTGGCACTGTTGAGCTGACGGCACCTGGAGGAGACCGACTCTGTGAGCGTGAACTGGTCGATGGGGAGCTGACGCTGGCAGAAGGTGCTCCCACAAGTACCCTGGTCCGTTGCCATATAGGGCTGTGTAGGTCATAACCAGGACCTTGAAGCGCACCCAGAAGACAACTGGTAACCAGTCCAGCTCACGCAGGAGGGGAGTAATATGGGACCATCGAGATACTCCCATCACCACCTGCGCAGCCGCATTCTGGACCAGCTGGAGCCCCCGAGTGAACCCCAAGGGCATCCCAATGTAGAGGGCATTGCAGTAGTCAAGACGAGAGGTGATGAGGGCATGAGTGACTGTAGATAAGGTACTATGGTCCAGGTAAGGACACAACTGGCACACAAGCTGAATTTGCATGAAAGCGCCCCTGGTCACGGCCGCCAGATGGTCCTCCAAGGACAGCCAGGAATCCAGGGGGACACCCAGATTACGCGCTTGCTGAGAGGGGGGGAACCTCTCCCCTCAGCAATGGAACATCCTGGGAAACCCATAGTTGGTAGTCAGGAGAAACGTTTTGAGATTATGGTGATTAGTTCAGTGAAACATCTCTACAGAAAAAAAGTATCCCTCAAATGTACTGTTCAAGATATTCAAAGTAATATTTTAAAATGGAAAGTATTTAAATCTATACTCTATATTTACAATAGTGTGTATAATTCTCTAAGTTTGGAACAATCATGCCAATTCCAAAAACATGTCAGGTCAGAGAGAAATAACAGGATGTATTATAATTATAGATTAAACTAAAGGAGATAGGTACCAATTTTTGCTTTCTAGATGTTGCAAGTCTCCCAACGTATACCACTGGGATAGTGTATGGCAAATGATAATGATCGAAATTGCACTTTAAAGTAACTGGACAGCCTTGTCTGAAACAATGATGAGCTGGAGAGAGAAAGACCTGGAAAGTATCTGGGTCAATAATGTGAATTCATATTATCAGGTTGGGATAGAATCCATGCACGAGTTCAGCTGATTCCAAGCAGATATCAAAGGTAATTGGAAAGGTCTTCCAGTGGCTAACCCCAGTCATACACACATTAAAACTAAATCAAATTAAATTTATTTATGATGAGTGGTCAGCAAGGTGGAAATACAGAAATAATGACTAGATTGAACAAACCAGTGCATTAGTTATATAAAATCCCAAAGTGAAGATTTAGGAAAAAATGAAAAATTGGACAAGATACAATGGAACAATATAAAAAGATTAAATAAAGTTGAGATTAAATAAAGTAAAAATATATAAAAGAAAAGGAAGAAAACTTAATGTCAGCACTCCATTTTATGCCTTTTTATCAAAATTGCTGTAGATAGAAACTTAGTGACTCTGTTGGTAGGTGGGGTTCAATTAGCAAATGAGAAATTAACCAGCTGTCTCTGGGTACAGACTTGTTTTTTTGTTAGAGGGATTAAAGGTATGTCTGCATGTAAATCAGCATATAAATGACACTGGATGAATACATGTGATGGGGCACAATATCACTTAATGAATGTCATCCTACTATGCCTCCCACTTAGTACTGCTGAGGATAAAATTCTAAAATGAACCATAGAATATTATGCTGGCAAACAAGATTGAATAAGTAGTTTGGAGGTATAAAAGATTTCCAATTAGGAAGTGACTACTGAAGCATTAAAACTAAAGGATGCAACTGATAAGGGTGTAGGTTTTTTGGTTCTCCTTTCATCATTTTATTATTTCTGCATTGCTGTGATTTAATGTGCATATATATCCTTTTAATTACTTATGCACAAAGGAAGATGCTATGTACTTGAGAGTTTCAGTGGTTCAAGCCAACAGCAACAATAATATTAATCTCCTTTATTTATTTCTTAATTTACTGAGTAAAGAAGAATATGCTAATGCAAGTCGCTTCACTAACAGTGGTTTCATCTGGCTCTACATGATTGTCCCTAGAACTTTATTAGATCCAAGAGCTTATCATTAACTATTGGTACACATAACAATTGAGACCATATGACAACTTACGTTGGATACAGTATGACTTACTTTGACTCACTGTGGATGTGGATTTGAAGCTCATGAAAAAGATTAACTTTTTATTTTAACTCAAGGGTAAGAACAAGTTATACCAGAGGGGTTGGAGTGAGAATGAAAGAAGCATGTGGAAACACAAAGGCTCATGAAAGCTTGTCTCAAATTACTTTGTCTTCAGGAAAAGCAGGAATAACTAGTAGTTTCTAGACAAACAGAGCTTCAGTGCAATCCAGTATTTATGCTGCATAAGAACTAGAGTCCTATGTTACTCCTAATGTTAATGGGTACAATTACCCATTTTTTAAAACAGGGGCAGCAAGTTTCCTGGGCAAGTGTTGAAAAACACATGTTGCTTTTCTGGAATTCCCATTCTTACGACTTCTAGTTTCCCAATAGGTATACATCTACATATCTTATACCAATCATTACTGCTGCATTTTAGTATATCTTCAGTAACCATTAATTAATGCTATTTTGACAAAATATTTACTTTTGTCACCATCATCTTGACTGGCTCCAGCTGAGTTACCCATTTCTCCTTATCTAAAGCTGTTTACTTGGCAAGCATGTTTCCTTCTGCCCTTCACAGACTGTTATCTCAGTGTTGAACATCTGCTTTGCACCGTCAAAGGTTCCAATTTCAACTTTCAGTGTCTCCATGGAGAACTAGGAAAGGTTCCAGTTAGAAACTTAGAGAGTCACTTCTGTTTAGATTGAATGAGATGTGAGTAATTAGTTTGTGGCTAGCTCAGTTTGCAAACCTAGTGCAGTTTGTTTATGATTCTTTGTATTTTACAAAACTAGGCAATTGGGTCAATTCACTGTGCTGAGATTATGAATATAACTGTTTTAACAACATTGAGATAGATGGTTCATAGGTCTGCTCAGTACAAGTCAGCTTCCTCAAGCAGTTTGGATTTTAGAACAAACACCAATCCCCAAAACAAATGGATAGTTTAAAGAAGATGGATACAATTCAAAGCCTACTGGATAACCCATTGATAACACACATGTTCTTTGTACAAACTGGTTTTTTTTTAGTGGAAAGGACACTGAGAGTCCACAAAAGTCTTTTGACCTTCCCCAAGTTGCACACACACTATAAATCTACAATAATCTCTCCTTTTCCTTTCTAGACTGTTGGCTTGTGGTTAGCAACTTGGTCTAAGAAAAATCTTATTTTGCATGCTGTAGCTCGTAGTTCAAAATCTCGATAGAAAATCAGATTCTGCTTGGGTCTAGAGGGCATGCAGGTATACTTGCCACTTTCTGTGCCTTCTTTATGGAGCATAGAATTGCTGTATGCATATACACACCAGCATTTATTGCTAAAAACACATTGTAAGCCACCCTGAGTCTTTGGAGAAGGGCGGGATATAAATGGGATTAAAAAAAAATATCCCTGCAACAAACACTTGGCATATTTGGAAGTCTTGTGATCAAACAAGCATGTCAGGGGATGCCAACATTGCTCATTCTTGGCTTATCCTTTGGGTGGAAGTTGCTAAACAAACTTTGTCTGTGGTTTGTTTGTCATTACAAATACAGCAGTGTTATTATAAATAAGCCATCTTTTATCTTTTGATTTGTGACTCTGAATGTTTACAAGAAGAACCATCCTGTATTCAGTTATGAATGTATGACAAAAAAAATCCTGGAAGATAGACTTTCTAGCTTGCCTTAACACTGGAACTAACAGAAATTAAATGGAAATGATAAGTTTACTCGTGTTTCCTAAGATAGAATACTGAAGCATTCTGACTTATTGTGTAAGTTGTATAAATAAATAATAAACTTATTGTATAAATACACATTTTTTTTTCATTTTGTTTTTAAAGTTCAGTTTCTAGTGTTCAGGAGTTGCTTTATAGAATTCTTGAGAAATTCAACTTCATCTCAGTGCTAAGTTACATATACATAAGACAAATGATTGTCATATATGCACCCAACATTATATGAGATCAATTACCACAAAGTGAGAGTGATGCATTGCTTGAAATATTTAAAATATTATTGGACTAGTAATAGCTATCATACAATAAGTCAGAAGGTAAACAGCCAGTCTCCTATAGTTATATGTCTTCCGCAAACAATTGCAAACTGGTTGTTCAATGTGTTTTGTTTTTAGAATAGTGAAAAACACAGTTATAATAGTGTTATCATAGTGTTATGATTTGTGCAGGCACTGTTTTTGGTTAAAATGAAGGGCTAAATATTATTTCTGTAATTATTCTGGATCTCCAGTAAAACAGCTGCCTGATGACTTAGGAACAAATACTTCTGTATATTCTATTTATAAAGCTGTGTACCAGAGCTCTACATATCAAATATTTTCATTGTTTCCTTCTCTTCTTCTCCAATTTCTTTAATCACCATTTTCATTTCCATAATAGTCATTAGCTATTTTTTTCCCCTGTGACAAAGGTCCTGTGGAAATTTCCCAGCCAGCAAAACTGTACTGTGACTTGGTTCTTCTCCTTCCTTGGTGATAAGACTTATAATTATGGGACTGAATGCTAGACGTATTCAACATGGTAGCCTATAAAAAAATGACTGGAAAGTTTCAGGGTATTATTTCTGAATACCCAATGTTTCCATGGAATTTTAAATCAATTACAATTTAAACATGGTTTAAAAAAACTAAAAATTTGATACCTTTGCATGGAGAAAGTTACATTAATGTTGACTGGTTACTTATTTATTTCTTGTAAGCAGTTATATGCCACACTAATCTAACAACTCTGGGAAGTATAAAAAGCATTAATATGCTATATAATTTGAGTAACATAGTCACCTACAGTCTTAAAGGGCCAGGTCTGCTGTAAAAAAATGGCTTTTGGATCCATACAAAATGTACCTGCACAGGAGCTTGTTACATAATTTGGGGACCATGACTGAGAAGCTTCCTTTAGGGAAGGAATCTTAAGAAGACTCTAATGTAGAATCAGGCAGGACAGGCACAGTCATGTTAGTAAGACACACTATGATATATTCTGGTGCCACATTATAAAAGGCTTTGTAATTAATAACCGGCACTCTGATTAAGGCCGGAAATCCCAATGATAATCAGTGCAGTGACCTCAGAGTAGGAATAATTCAGCAAATGGTGGACCTCCCATCCTTTCATGTTACATTTAAATTAGTCTTAGCTTTTGTGTGCCTTCTTAAGGAACTATCATGATAATAGACCAGTTGTGTAACTATGCTGGGTTGAGTTACATCCATCAGAGCTTCCAGGGTCAGGTTGGATCATAACTGGTACATCAGTCTAAGATGGACAAAATCTCTGGCCAGAGCCTCCACTTATAGTTCAGTCAGGAAACATGAAACCAGGATGGTCTCCAAATTTCTGACCTATGGGTATTCTTTCATGCAGAGTACATTTCTTTCTTAAGAAGCCATTAGAACTGAATTTTCTAGAAGACCACATTGTTTACTGATGACCAGTACCATATCTTTTCACTATTTAATCTGAACTTCTTTTTCCCATCCCATCTGTGGTAGCCACCAGCTACAGTTTCACAACTTTTATAACATTTTCAGTTAGACCTGGGGTGACAATATATAATTCAGTAGCATCAGCACACTGATTAGACTTCACCTCAAGCCAATGGATCACGAAGTGCTTTCATATAGCAATATCACTTAGACTTATATACCACTTCCCAGTGCTTTACAGTCCTGTCTAAGCATCACCATATTGCCCCCAACAACTTGATTCCTAATTTTACTGACCTAGGAAGGATGGAATGTTGAGTCAACCTTGGGCCACTCAGAATTGAACTCCTGGAGTGAGCAGTGAGTTAGCTTGGAGTATTGCATTCTAACCACTGCACCACCTATGGACATAAGGAGAATACAACTGAACCCTCCTGCATTCTATATTGGAGCAATCATAGACTCAGTGATTCCTTCTGAGGCATAGCAGCTGTAGCCCTCCACTCACCTTTTGCTCTCCACCTTCAACCATTACAGATGGTCTAGAAAGATACTATAATACTATAGTGGCCTTCCTAAGATTTCCTAAGCTCAAAGAAATCCCAGTTCTTAATGTAAGATGTTACCCTGTTTTATCTCATGTGGCTCTCACTAACTAGTGTATGGTCAGTGTATATCATGGCTGTCAAACTCGTGGCTCACAGGCCAAATACATCATGAGCTGACCACACCTACGCCCAGTTTAGCAAAGGAGGAAAAAGTTGTGATATGCCATGTGACACCATTGTGACGACATGAGTTTGACATCCCTGGTGTAAATAATTGCACTATGCC
Organism: Mimophis mahfalensis; assembly: GCA_032468015.1. Classification (NCBI taxonomy): domain Eukaryota; kingdom Metazoa; phylum Chordata; class Lepidosauria; order Squamata; genus Mimophis; species Mimophis mahfalensis. The sequence goes on from JANHFR010003416.1 coordinate 19,785, forward strand.
AGTCCCTATTTTTAGCTTTTAGTAACACATTTAAATAAAGGAAATCAAGTGAACAATGTCACTGTGAATTGAGTGAGAATATTACTAGAATTTAGGAGAATAATGGAAAGGTATTTGAAAGGTGGACTTTGAGAGTGTGGAGGAAGCAACCTTTGAAGATTGTTTCCTAAATTATATTGTGAGTATAGTAAGAGTAAACAGAGAGGAAACTGATCAGCAGTAAATAGGACAGAGCTATGATGAACCCAATAACCTTATTCTACATTTCCTTGCACCATACCATCAGATTTTCCAAATGAAATGAAATGCCTTACACTGGCAGTGGTTAACTCATAATTCTGGATAATCTCCAGATTTCATGAAAACATTAATTACTCAGATACATTTTCCCCCATACCTATACGTTTGCCTCAGTTTTGTCTATGCTCCACCCAAATTCCTGCAACTGGCAACAGCAATAGGCGAGGACTGCTGTGACGCTGGGAACTGCCCTAGTTTAAACATTTCTGCAAGAACCTGAATAACTTCAAAGAATACTTTTTCCTGCTTCAAGACGTGTCTGGATTTTGCTTCATCTCTCATTCACAGGAAAAGCAAACTTCTAGCCAATGAACTGCATCTCAGGTGGATATATATTATATATACCTTTTTGGGGGGGGGGGAAATGGGGGGAATAGAACAACTCAGGCAGGACATATGAACAGTCTTTAGTTACACAAGGAGCTTTTCGAATGTTGTCCTGGCTGCATGGCAACATTATCTAGATGGTGTAAATAGTTATTTGAACGCTACCTTTTCTCCTGAGATTAGATTGTGGTGTTTTGCAGGTTTTAGATCTGCTCATCTCTTGCTGATAGAATCGAATGGAGGGTTATTAAACTCTTTTGATAAATACTGCAGCATAGCAGAGGATTTCTTTTCCTCCTCTGCGTAATTAATATTTTAAGGACACCAAGTTTTCAGTTATTTCAAACTTTATAAAAGATTCAACATTTCCAAGACAGATCATTTCAGGTTAACCTCTAAATTACTAAATATGATTTCTGTATTTCCAGACATAGTAGAAAACATTTATTTTGCATTCCTAGGTACAAAGTTTGTCTCATTGGGTTGGCAGAGGACTGCGATTCTTTCCGTGATTTGCACTTTCTGTTTTTTCCATAGTCTGTAAAAGAAGGGTTGGAAATGATATAGGGGACCAACCAGTTTCTCTGCTTCTAGCCTTCGTTCTACATTAACTCAATAATCTTTCAGAATACAAGCCTATACAAGTTTATATGCAAGTCAGCTATCCTGAGTTCAAGGTGTTAGTGTAGTCATAGTTACACATTGATAGGTAGTGAGAGGAATATAGATGTTTCTGCTCTTAATGTTATATTGGCAAATGTTACAATCTGGCATTCCTAAGATAGGATATTGCCTAAGGTAGTGCCAAGCTTTGCAATAATGTTTGTTACTAATATAAAAATCATATACTAACTTTAGACAGTTTCTGTTTTCTCGGCTCAGGTACTAATACAGAGTTCCAACATGTATTTTATATTTAATGGATTATTTATTGAATTATTCTGTTATTAATTATGGGTTATTATAATGCTTCCCATATCAAGAGGATTTCAAAATAGAATACAAGAAGAAAAATGTTAAACATATAAATCTGATAAAGTTAATATCTCAGTATTTAAATATATAAAACGAAGAAAGACAAAGTGTGTTGTCTTCTAATTGACATTCAACATTTATATAAGAATGTTCCTGGCTAAAATAACAAGAGTCTTGAATTAGATCCAATTCAGTCTGAAGATATCTGGATATATTTCGCAGTATGATTTGTTGAGTGGTTTTGACTGAATAGGTCTGGATTGATTTGGAAAGTTGAATATTCACATAGATTTAATGGATAAATTTTGACCAAATGTTTAAAATACACTGCAGTTGGCATCTTCCAAAAACCTGTAGAAATGGTGTAATGGAGAAGACTCTCTTTTAGTAATGGAGCAATAGTAATGTGAAAGTTGTGCTACCATCAGCAAAAGGAGTCTTAGTGACAACACGCTATAGGTTTTTATTAATCAAACAAAGGAAGAGGCCACTTGCCAAATAACTCCAACTTTATCAGGGCTATATATCAATATATGCTAATTATATATGCAATTATATGCTAATATGAAGTAGGATTGCTTCAACATTCGAATACTATGTGCATGTCCATCAATATTTTGATTGCTGCATTTTTGGCTCATACCAAAACCAAAAGTAGTTCCACATAACATGCATAGATATGCCATATTTCTTTCAGATGTTCTGTGGAACACTCTCTTATTGCTAACAGGGTCCATTTGTGCCAAAATTGTGACATTTGGAGTTGGGGAAGGTATTTGGTCTTCTTCAAGGACAAGAGGGAAGTGACTCACTTTGTAAAGCACCAAAGGCAGTAATCAAAATTGATTGGGAGGAAGAGCATCTTATGGGATCTATTTTTAGACTTTTCATGGAAGGCTTTTTTTAGAAGCTAGCACACAATATATTTAATTTCATAGCTCTGTTCAGAGAATTTCACAAGATTTGTCAGTTTGTCTCATGAATAAAATATTTGGAAATTCCAGTACAGAAAACTCATTATTCTTCTGCCACAAAAAGGTTGTTTAAATAATTTATTTATTTATTTATTTATTTAATTATATTTATATACCGCCCTTGGTGTTAATAGATAGATTTTATCCACAATCCTAACTGGCCCTTTGCATATTCCAGTAGTGTCCTGATCGCTATAATGTCATGTAAGTAAGCAGTAAGTAAACTGTTTTGTTTTAAAGATATGCTGTTTCATTCTAGCTGCTATGATAAAGTTGTGTTTTGTGCATATTTAAAAAATTTACATTACAAAAAATGTAAAATGTATTATCTGTATTATTATTATTATTATTATTATTATTATTATTATTATTATTATTATTATTATTATTTTGTAATACAGCAAGAACAGATTTTCTGTCAGCTGTAAGCATATAGGAATTGCACACTATATTAGAAGAAAAGGGCTACACTTTGGTGATGTCAAAATGGCTGAATGCAAAACAAGATAGGAATACCCGGATAGAACTTTCTCTGTCCAAAGGTATTAGAACTTGGCTTTTGTACAGTTAGAAGACTAATTTATTATTGAAATGTCACAGGAAAAATGATGTTTGTGATGCTATTGTATTATGTAGTCTTGAGGCTCACGGTTCAGGACGGAGATAGTTTAGACCAGGGGTGGGAAACTCTGGCCCTTTTATGACTTGGGGACTTCCAAATCCCAGTATTCCTGATGCAGCCATGTTCAGGAATATAAGTCCACAAGTCATAAATGGGCCATAGTTCCCCACCCCTGGTTTAGGCAAAGCTATGATATGAAAGAAATCCAAACTGATCAGTTTCTTTTACCTGAATAACAGACAGAAGTACCGGTATTTGTTCTCATTTTAAGAGCTAAGGCTCTCTAGGTGTTAATATTGCAAATTCTTGTCACAGTCAATGTAATCTAATGAAGATAAGATGGATTCTTCAAAAGAGCTAAATTTAAACACTGAGATTGTGGGAAGATTTGTTTTGCTGCCAACAGCATTGCTCTTTCTTTCAGCACATAGAAAAATGAGGGAAGGCGCCATATGACATGTCAGGCACAGTTAAACTGCCGAAGAACTTTTGCAGCTCTTATTATGTTAATGAAGGTTGTTCATTTGAACAGGAAGCCATGTTCATAAACTGGTTCGTCTACAATTCTTTCTATTATATTTTTATATTTCTTTTTCTAATAACCTTTATCATTTACTTAGGTATGGTTTTTTAACACATAGTTTTTTAAAAGTATGAAATCGTTAGAGGTGATTGGATCGTTTGGTCATGTATCTGTAATAAAACAGGACATGTCTGCTCCAGTCAAATATATAGTATTTATTAAAGAGGAATAAAATAATAAAGATATAAAACCTTAACTAGTCTAACTAAGTATACTCCCTGTGTGCAAGTAAGGATGTGTATGTGTAAGGGACAAAAACAGCAGAAAAAAAGAGAGGAGAATTTTTATTCTGTAGGAGAAACTTGTGCTCTGACCATATGTTACTGGTGGAGATCAGGTAACTATTGAAGATGGTCATATGACCTTCAGTGTGACTCAGCAATCATGGCCAACAGTATTCTGACAGAAATATATAATTGGAGAGAATTGATTCATCCCAAATTCTGGAAAAGGTGCAAAAAATACAGTCTATTATATAAATGATGGTTAAATAATTCCATTAAATAATATCATGAACAGATTAGATATGTGCAACTGAATTTCTCAATGGCTTCATGACATAATGAAATTATTATAACAAGAGGATTAGTAATTTGAGTAATATTTTATGCTTCATAAAGACAATTTGCTGATAAGGGCCAGCCAGCAGGTTATTCTTACTTAGAATAAAAGAATAAAACAGAACTGTCTTGTTTTTTATATTGAAGAATCTTTAGAAAGTCACTTATTACAATAGGAAATCAGTGAATGAGTGATATGAAAACATAATTTGCTATTTCAGCATCAACTGCCCTGAAGTTCTTGGGACAAATGTAAGGCTTTAGGATTTGCCTTTGAATAGTTAAATGCTTTAGAGCAGCTTAAAGTTAGTCCTTCTTCTCTTCCGTCACAGAACAATTGGATCTCCACTTGATGCATATCTTGATAGTGATTTGTGGCTTTGTTCTAAAAAAAAGTCATATAAATAGATACAAAACTTTAAGGGATCACAGGTAGAGATCAGCATATAAAGAAAAAAAAATCACTATTTTTTATTTATTATGTGATCACTGATTCCAGTTTTCATTAGGTTACTTTCAGCAAATGATAACACAGGAAGTTGACAATAAAAGAAGATAAAGCTATGTTTGTGGAGGTCTCTATAGGTTTGTAGATGTAAAATTAAATCATATGGTCATCCTCCAACTTTCCAGAACATTTTTCAAAGAGGCTATTATAAAATTGAAGAAGCAATTCATGTAGAGTGGGCAATTTAGCAACTTAACTGTTGAGTCATTGGCTAAAATCAAGGGGAATATTTTCGCAATGTTAACTATAATGCTAGCATTCTCTCTCCCGCAATCAACTATTTTTTGCATCTATTCTCCAGTTCAGATCCTTATATGGTTACTTTAAATGTACTGGGTTAATAGAAATCTTCATTTTTATAAACTAGCAGGGGAGGATTATGGGATCATGAAAGAGTGAAACCTTCATAGAATGTAGACTCTTATTATTTATTATTAAATAATAATCTTTAAAAGCTACAAAATAATAATCATTAAAAGCTACATGAATTGGAAAGGAGTCTTATTTTCTTTAGGTCACTTCTCTCAATTAACAGGCCCTTTTGTTAAAAGTATTATTCTAAAAAAGTCAAATCTCCATATGTAATCATGATTGAATTGTTCCTTGCAAATTGTAGCTCAGGAGATACATTTGACAATTTATCTATATTACACCATCAGTTGTCTAATTTTTTTAATGATATCAAAACTACACTAAGAATTCTTATTCCGTGTAGACATAACCTTTGAAAAAGTAACTTGTAATGGAAATAGCACATATAGATATAGTCTAGTGAAAGAATATGTTAGACTCCCCAAGATGTTTGAATATTGACAATTTTTATAAGCACACTTTTAAGTGTTTGTTCTAAGGGTGATAGAACCCTACTACATGCTCTAGTAATTTTTAAGTGGTAAGCCCATTTTAAAGGTTTTAAGAAATCCTTTTGGTGTGCTGAAAGTATTTTTACGCAGTTTGATAGAAACACCATCAAGATAAGTAAAAGGCAAATGTTTTTACCAAGGACACTCTACAATTGAGTGGAAGCTAATTAAGGGATTTCCCTTGTCTAACAACAAAATTTGAAGATTTGCTCAAGCAATACACATTTCTAACAGCATGCAGCAATATATTGGTACTTCTCACCTTGCTTGCCTGGAGGCAGTCTATTTTTGTTCATTGGAGACAGACAGATATTCAGGGTTGCAGAAATTCATGGGATTTTTTTTTTAACCAGAACCCAGAAATTTAACAACTTAGTCAGAACTAAAGCATGTCCTCTTATTTCAGTGCATATACTTTAAAAGGACTGAACCTAGTATGTGTAGAATTGAATAATGTATTTGAGTGAGAATTGTACAAAATCATCTGTTGTTATAGCCATTTCATTTCAACTGCTTAATACACAACAACAGTGGGAATCAGTTGGTTTCTGTTGTTAAGAATATATATTGTATTTAGGATTATTGGAGTTTCTGATATTACTATATATCGTGGAGGTTTTTTTCCTCTGTTCTTCTTTCTTATCTGTACTTTAAACTTTTTTCTTTTTTTTTTTTTCTTTTGTTTTTATCCCTCAATGTAAGAAGTATATGGTTTATTTTTTATTTTA
>JANHFR010003416.1:37046-51619 GCA_032468015.1 Mimophis mahfalensis
CTGCACGGCATAGCTCATAACTTCATTGCGCCACGCAAGCCCCTTTGCCGCGACAAGGCAGCGATCCATAAAGGGGATCATATATTGCTCCACAAAGTTGCTTCTCATGGAGCACCAGGACATAAAAATGCTAGACAATGACTAGAATGCATGGAGATATCTGGAAAGTACAAGATTTTTCTCCAGCATTGTTATCCAATTTGTATCTGCCCCTAATGCTATGGGACGTTCTAATCCAGATCTTCACCATGTAGAGTTAATAGTTTTCATAACACCATCTCAGAACCTAATTCTAAAAACCATATTAAATTAATTGCACTACAACACCATTGCTCATTTTTGTCTATTCTTTATATTTTTCTTCACTGCTTTTTTTAAAGAGAAGCTAACAATGAAAAGGCAACTGTTCCAAATAAACTGAGTATATACATTATTTTATCACATTTTATTACCCACTGAAAATGATTATAACAATAAATACTTAATGAAACCAACTTTTAAAAAGTGGATTTTATATATGCTCATGTAGTCATATGAGGGCTTAATATTTTAAAAGCATTTCTTTAAAAAATAGAATTGTTAATTCATCAGATCATGCTGGAGAAGAACTAAGAGTAGAGCTGTATAAATTATGGCACAGGTCCTGATTAAACATCATGCTGTATAAGATATAGCATATAGCCCCAAATAAATCAGCACCTCTGCTTGCCAGTAAATGATTGGGGTTCCACTTGAATGGTGGAAAATGATAATAATTCACCATGAGGAATGGTGACTTCAAGTAGTATTGTTGTAGCTCAGAGGTACATCATCAGTCTTACATGCAGAAGGCCCCAGTTTCAGTCTTAAGCACCCAGAGCAAACCTGAATTTAAAATATTGAAAAGGCATTACTAATGGATGACAAGAGGTAGATACACCATGGAGTCTCACCAAACTCAGCATTATAGTTATTTTCTTTTCTTTTTATCAGTCAGATGAGATTCTATTCTCCATCATCTTCCCTAAAAGACTGGTAAACTGCCTTTTCTGTGTTTTGATACCTCTTTTTTTTCCCCCTAAAGGTTGGAAATTTCTGCTTCTGTAGTTTTTGACTGTGAGAAATGCAACATCCATTTCAGTCATCATGCATGTTAGAACAGAACATTGCCCTAGGACAGGGGTCTGCAAACTCAAACACTCAAAGAGCCATTTGGACCCGTTTCCCACAGAAAACACCGGGAGCCAATAATTTAACAGCCGGTATGACTGGGTGGGTGTGGCCAACTCACCTCATTTATTCCCACCCAGTAGCCTCCTGCTCTGGAATATGGAGTGAGTCTCCATCCCACAACATCACCCTCACCTTCTCAGGCCAGGCGAGGAGTGACGGGGAGGGGAGGGGAGGCCAGGGCAGAGCAGGGGCCAGTCAGTGGTGGGATCAGTCAGCAGGGAGCCGCAGCAGAGGGCCAAAAGAGCTGCATGTGGCTCCAGAGCCACAATTTGCAGACCCCTGCCCTAGGATACACCATCATGGAAGTAGTCTACACTCCATATCCATTAATGTTGTATATCAGTGTTTTCATGACTTACATAGATGCCATATGCAAAATAAATAAATAAAATTGTAAAAAGAGGATGTAAACTGCCCTGATAAAGATGGACTACCAAAGTATAGTTGCACACTCTTCCTAGCAGTCAAATGACAATCCAGACAGTCCTCAACTCTTCACTCCAAGGAGAAAAACTATTGATGTGGAGGATTAGCTCTCAGCCTAAATTATCTTACACTGATAGCAGAAGCAAGAAAATGAATCTGTTTCCCCTCCTAAAAAGGAGGTATAAATGGAATAAATATTTTTTTTAAAAAAATGACTTTCAGTTTTTCTACCATGTAGCAGTTAAAGAAATTAAAATGAAAGGAATGTGTCAAGGAAACTATCAGAATAAAACTTCAATTAAAACTACTTGACATTATAAATGTCTAAATTACAACTATATTAAAAAGATGAGATAATAAGGACACATGAAAGGATATAAATGAGGAGACAAATGAATTTCATTCATCAACTCAAAAGACAAAAGAGTCTTACATTTCAAATCTGTGATGCAAATGTAGGGTAGATAAGGGCTTCCCTCCACCGTTTATTTTGTTCTGAAGTTTTTTTCATAAAATGGAAATGAGATCTTATTTCCTGCAATTTAGGACCATTATACCATATCTTGAATTATGGGATAAGAAGTTTCTCATTGAAGTGGACAGATTTAATCATTTTTTGTATCACAGGTACCATCATTCATAGGACCTTTTTAGCCACCTCAGTGTCATCATTTCAAGAAGGACAAACTTTATTCATGCAATAAAAAGGCTGACAAACACACAATAGTCAAAATCACCAACAATGGATTAAAGCAATATGTTGTGTATTATAGCAGAACTCTGTAAATGTGCACATTTGTTTTAAAGTCAAACATGCCAAATGGTTGTTTTTGAGCTCATCACATTTTGCACATCCCTCCTGCTTTTGGCAAATTATATTTTATTCATGTGAAGGGGGGTGTTGGTCAAACCAAACCAGCTTTGCATGGGAGCTTTTCATATCAATGAAAAATTTCTTCTTTAAGGGAAAAAAAAGAATTTAAATTATGGAGACATGGTTTCTTCAAAGCAGTTCTAAGCACACACAATATTTGAGTTTTACATTATTTAAGAAATCTAAACTTTATAGGAGCATCTTTAAAAATTACTGCATAATATACAGCATACACATTTAAAAGTTCTTCCTCACATTACTTGGTCTCTAGGAAAAAGGCTGGGCTAAAGATTTAAAGATTTAAAGAGATTTTTTTATTATTATTTTTCACAAATTCTCTTTTATCTTTGCTCACATAGCCTGACTCATTTTCAGAGATAATTTGGCTTAGCTATAAATTAATAGGTGTTTGATTGAAATCAATGACTCACTCACACTTAATTTATTGAGACAAAGCTTAGGCTGTATAAACCTTTTGGTTATTGTTTTCCTAAAGCAATTCTGTTTTTAATTTGCTTGCATTAATGCTTGTAAACTAAAAGAAGGGAAGCTTGGCATTCTTTCCGACTTCCTTTGTCTTTGAACACAGATTAAATGTGCAAAGGTACAGTCCATGAAACAAAACCTGTGAAAAAAATGTATTTGCAAATTATACAGGGGTGTGTGTGTGTGTGTGTGTGATAAATAAATAAATTATAAATAAATATGCAGCAGCAGCAGCTGATCATTCTTTTCTAGCTCTCTTTGGCAAGGTTCTCAAGCAGCTGTGTTAGCAATTGTGAGAGACTGCATCATTTGAAGGCTCACAAAGGACTTTCAGAGTTGCCTCATTATTCTCTTTGTGATTTAGAAAATTTGCAGATTTTATGAATGAATTCACACCCAAATCCCATGAGACATCCCTAAAAGAGGAGGTGGACTCTTTGTGGTGATAGTGGTTATTGTAGAGACGAACTATAACCAGGCTAGGCTGTGTTAAATATTTTTGTATTCATTAATTGATTTCAAATGTGAAATAATGTGAGTCAAGATGGCTGCCTGGGAGTCACACCATACTCACTTAGTTGGCGACAGGCTGTCTAGAAGAAGCCTGGATTTCATACCTAAATGTTGCTATTTGCACCTGTTCACCAATGGATATGCTAGCTTGTATGCCTGCTTTCAACCCTGCTTTTTCTTCTCTCAATCATTGCTTGCCCTATGCTTCCAAGATGCTGCTGTAAATATCTGTAAATAAAGATTTCCAATTTCAGGCCTGAAGCCATGAGTTCCGGGTCTCAGTTCTTTTTACCTATCAACCTCAAATCAGTTGCAAGGTAGAAATTATTGAATGATAGCTATGCTGGCTAACGTTCAACAGACCGGTTGAATAGTGGAAAGATCTTTTGAGAAGCAAATGAGTGGCATTTCATTTCTTGCTCCAAGCTGTCTAATGTTCACTAGGAAGCAGGCTTTTAAATTTTGGATATACAATAGAACTAGTGTAGAATACAAAAGTGGGAGAAATTGTGGGAGATTTGAGATTTATTGAGACTTGTATGCCGCCCTTCTCCCGAAGGACTCAGGGCGGCTCACAACAATTAAAAAACATCCAAGTACAAAAGTTAATAAAAAATTAAACCCTAACTCAATAAATCTATACCAATTAATAAATACAATAAATAAACACAATTAAAACCCAGGTTAAAACCGAAGATTGAGCAGATCTGTAAACATTTTCTAGTCATTGCTCATATTTAAGATCTTGCAATGTTTTTTATGGATGTCATGTTGTAAGAATCACACTATCACTGATTAGGAATATTCTTCGATGCCCTGATGACTTTTAAGATAGGTGGCAGTTTGCAGCTGAGCAGAATACAGAATATAATTGTAATTGTAGAGTTTAAAGTCTATTTCTTCTAGTATATTCTTGTTTTAAATTGTGGGTGACATTTGATTGTTGTCTGGCATTTTAGTCTGTAAATGCTCTATAATCTGCTTCATCAGTCAGTCAATGTATGATTTCAACATTTCAAACTAACTGTCAGACAATCCCTTGCCAAATATATGACAGCGGGAATTTCTTGACTTAAAAGATATGAAGCTGCCACTATTCACTAATATTGTATGTTGACTTTTTATCTGTCAAGTTTCTGCTTTATTTGGCTTCCGAGAGAGATCAGAGTGATGTTGCATTCAAGTGATGGGTGCTTCTAAGAAACTTAGGAGATCAGTATGGGCACTAATTGTATATTATTGCACTCTATTGACTATTGACTGGGATGAACTTTCTGTTTAGTCACAAGAACACTTTCTGTCGAACGCTCTTGCTTATGGCCACCTTGCTTAGAGCAATCTGCTAATGTTGATGCTTTGCAAATTTTATTGTATGTAACAGAGACTTGACTGTTCCTTGTCTTTTAGATTCTTGCAAAGAATCTGGTGAGAAGCTTGTCCTCCTGCAGTAACAATTATATATTTATATTTATTCAGAACATACTAAGAATAGCTATAGATAAGGGAGAAATATTTTTATTTAAAGGAGGAGGCCTTTTATGTATTTATCATTTCATACTTGCTATTCTAAACTTAGGAACAAAATCTCTACTTTCTAATGCTGAAGTAGATCATATGGGTCTAATGAAGGCTTAAAGAAAAGCCAATTTGAGATCTGCCAGATGAACTCTTTTTCTTTCCTGGAGCTAGACCAATAAACTTCATTGTAATTATTTTTGGCAATGTGTATATTATTTTCCTGGTTTTCTAGAAATCTGTAAACAGTAGCTTTGGTCTTGCTGTTCTTGAAAGAATTGAATGCAAATCTAATCATCTATGCACATGAACTATTATGAAGATGTTCCTTGAATGAATCATTGGTTGTATACATTATACTAAAAGCTTAATAAGATTTACAGAATTATTACATGCATGCGTGATGTATAATTGAAAATACTAAGTCCAGAACTTAATTATTTATCTTTCCTACTGTTACTGCTAGCCCACATACTTTAGTCCTTTATCCCTTCTTTCTTATTCCTCTCTTTTTGTCTGACTCGGGTAAACCCTATGTAAGATCTTATTAACCTACTTTTCTACATCCGCAATATGTGCTTTAATATTTCTACTTTCCTCCTCTAAAGAGGAAGATTGAACTAACTACAAATTGCAGCAGCCAAATGGAGAATTTTAAAAAATAGTGATGGTGGTTATCAGATTGACAACTTTTTGTACAGAATTCTGAACTCTGAGTAACAATACAAATGGGATAAGAAATCATAACTGCCAAGTGGAGGACAATAAAAATGACACCATTAGATTATGTCCACAGTAATAATCTTAGGTCTAACTATCTTCTCAATCAGATAAATTGTAGTTACACTTTATTACTCTCCATTAACAATTTAGCAATTTTTCTTCCCATGCCTTTTTCATCATAGATAAACCTTTGCATATACATTGGATTATCTGTTGTGTCTGCATACTAATTTTAATAATAACATTGTATCTTCTTCAGCATCTGGTTGAATTCAGCATATGGCTGAATTTGGACTATTACTGAATTACAGTGGAATGAAATGTGCATCTGTCAATACAGGAAAAACAGATTTAACCCCCTTGGGGTAATATTCTCAGTGAATTTAAAAGAAATTTCCATCCATTTGGAATGGATTTGTGTTGATTTTAAAAACATGGCAAGCCAAAGATAACGTGGTTACCTTCTTTAAAGGATCTCAGAAAGATGTGTTTGCCTCCTTTTTAAACAAGCTTTTATAGATTGCTGTCCATTTCTGTATGTATGTATGTACTGTTGTGTATGATATTTCTGGAAGAAGAAACATAACTTTTGTTAGAAGATACAAAATGGAATGTAGTGAAAGGAAATAATGAACTGGTAATTGACTCAGGGAGAATGTTTGTTTGTTTCTCTTAAACAGAATATTAGTTAATATTACTTACTGAAAACTTTTGTGTATTATCCTTTTGATACATTTTCTGGTGTTGCATTGCAATTCTTAGTTCAAAATGTGTGTAAATAATACACAAGTGAAAGTTATGTTTGTACATCATGTTTATTAAAACAACTACAGAAATAAACATGAATAATTGTGCATTTTTCCTTTTCTAGAAACTTCAGAAGAAGTAAATTTAGCAAAATCCATTTATGGCTACTTAGATGTCAAGTAGAATGCACCAACTATTTCCATCTATATGTGAATCAGAATAACCGTGACATAAAGAATTTTTGGCAAGGTATATATATTTAATCTTTGTATCTTTTTTGTCACCAGGGAAAATCCTATTCCGAAGAAGTCACATTCGAGATGTAGCTGTGAAGAGATTAAAGCCAATTGATGAATACTGCAGGGTAAGTGACAATTCCTTTTAAAACACAGTGGAAAATGCATAGTGTTTATTATTTATGCACATTTTAATATGTTGCTTATTCTCTAAATCTCAGGGTGGCTTATAGTCAAAACCAAACCAAATAAAGTAACAGAAAATGAAACAATATCTCATCTACCTACCTTCCACCAGAATCCTTCAAATGATCTGTCAAAAAAATAAAGTCTTAAGTGCCTTCCCAAGGCCTCGGGAACATTCTGTGCCCTTGCAGTCATGGTGTCCCATGCTGTACTGATTAAAGATTTTGAGAATTAATTTAAACATTGGAAACCAATGAAACAAAGAATAAATTCAGATCAAGCACTATTTTGGTTAAAATATCACATATAGGTTTAAGAGAGAGACTTCTCCAAGTTCCTTTAACTTCCCAGTGTCATCAAAACTGGAAAACCTCAAAGAGCTCAGTCAACCATCTATGCTTCCAGCCAAGGTCTCAGAGGCTTATACAAGTTTCTTATTCATGCTTGCCTGAAGAATTTTTTTTTTCCTAATTTCACAACTATCTTCCTGAAGTGATTTTTGGAATCAGATAACAGGACTCAATCTGTGTTATATCCCTGGTTTGTTTATGAAGCCTCTTTCTCAAAATTATTTCAATGTCATCATCTAAACCAAAATAGCATCTTAGAATGAACTGGCAGTATCTAGTTTAATAAGCTTTTGCTATTTTATTGGAAAGTGTAATTTACTACATCAAGCTATGACATAAGGAACAATAAGGCTTCCTGGTTTTTTTTACCCTTTTACAATCTCTTTATTAATTCACTTCAGTTGCATATTTGGGAATAATTATGCTCTGGGCTGGGCTGGGCTGGGCTGGGCTGACTAATAAGGATCACAATTTCTAAATCATCCAGAATTTTTGTCCAGTTGGATTTCAGTCTAACCAAAACATACTGATGAAACTTTAACATCCTTCATTTACAATAATAGCTTAATCTATAATTCAAATCAGTATGTTTTTACTTGTTATAAATCCTTGTATATATCATGTATATTTGGCAAATATGAGTTGAATTGTCTTTTGAAATGAATGGACTATGAATGCAATTGACTCCTATACAAAATTAGAACAACAACCACAGCTATATCAGGCTACGAATAGGTCAACATCTTTACAATACATCATTTGTCTTTTGAATATTTAATTGATTTCTTTCCCACAAGATTCCTTTTGGTTTTTTTCTTTCTTGAGCAGATTAAAAGGATTTCTTGGCAGTTGGTAGTATCTAGCCAACCTTGGCTGATCTTGGAAACTAATGAGGGTACTGGTACTCGGAGGTATTTGACAAGGGAGATGGTTTGAAATTCCAGGGTTATTGGTTAGATGGGAAAGTTTAAAAAAAAACATCCTGGAAGAAAGCAGAAACTTTTAAACAACTCAAAATTTCCCTTTGTCAGCTTTTCAGTCAAAACAGAATCAAGGTGGAATAATCTTCCATTTCTTTCTGCCTTCTAAGTTGACATTTACATAACAGGACTTCTAGTCTTTCTTTAAAGTTATCACCATATTCCTCTGTAGCTTTATTTAGAATATGTAGTATCTTTAACTGTGTCAGTCTGCAATCTTTGAGCCACAAGTGATCTGCAGCCTAATGTTATATCTCCATTAGTCTGTTTAATTGTATTACTGTAGAACAATGGAAATGTTTACTCCTTGAATTTCTGTGATTTTGATTAACTTTTAAAAAGGTTTAGAGGCCTCCATATTCCCTTCAGTCTACTTAAGTCCTTAGAGGGATTGTCTAACCTTTTATAAAATGGCAAAGGGACAAGGCTGCCCTTTTCTTTCAGCCACTCTTTGGCATTTCATTGACCTTTTCATTGAAACATGAGTATTGTGTGTTCATTTTCTCTTCTGGGCATGAAATTAAAAACTTACATTTTGGTTGTAATTTGCATCAACACCTTTCTTTGTAGCAAAGTCCATTAACAGTTTGGAATAGCATATTAGATTACCAATTAATATAAGAATGTGAGATGTTTCATTTGTAGAGGAAATTTGTTGAGTACCATCAAAGAAGGCTCTAGGAAATATTATGGTATGACTATATTTTCTTCTTGAATTAGCTCTACTTAATGGTTGAAGTAGAGGTTTTATTTTGATGACCCATTTTCAGATTCTCTCATGAAAATTTGGGAATAGGCTATGACTATATGCATTTCTTCAATCTTACATACTTGGCTTTGTAGAACATTTCCCACTTTGTCAAGCTACTGTACGTTGTGCTGAAGTAGTCAAAATATGCTGTGAGTAACTTCTCTGCACCTTTCAAGAATGAGTGGAATACAAATAAAGTTCAAATAAAGTTCTAGTGTCATTTTCGGCATCAAGCCAGCTTGGTGACCTTGGACAAATCACATTTTCTCAGCCCTTTCTCTCAATGGCAAACCACTTCTGAAATCTTGCTAAAAATACCCTTTAGGGATTTGTTCAAGTAGCAGCCAGGAGTCAACATTGACTCACAAGCTCACACACATGCAGGCACACATACACACAAACAAAATGTAATTCTTACATCTCTAGGAGACAGTATTGAATTACGAAGCAAATAAGATTACTGTTTTCACTGCTTTTTTAAATATAAAAAAAATCTTCTGCTTGTGTGAATGATTCAGTTGTGATGTTGATATGTCATTGATATGTCATTGATCAGCCTTTTTAAAAACACCACAAATGGAGCAACTCTGTGATTCCCAAAATTTCATGCCAATATTTCTTCTGGTTAGGATAGTAGAACTGAAGTGCCCTCCATTAAACGATGCTTCTGAAAGTATCAGAATGCTTATTATCAGCGGCAGTGAGAAAAAGGGACAGTACTAAATTTGCTTGGTAACCATGTTAATAAGCTCAAATATTAAATTTACTTTCTGGTATTTCTGTTTGTTTAGATAAAGCAATTCAACCATTTTAAAATATGCAAAATGTAAAATAATTATCAAATTAATATAGCTAATTTTAAAAATAAAATCAATAATTATTAAATTATTAAAGCATTTGTTTATTAAAGCTTTTGGGCAGTTTACGCACAGGTGTCAATTAAGGTATTTCCATTGTTTCTCATCTTTTTATTCAAAGGCTGCTTGTATGTTCAATTTCTCTCTCTTTTTAACAGGCACTGGTAAAGCTTCCACCTCACATCTCACAGTGTGATGAAGTCTTCCGGTTTTTTGAGAGCCGACCAGAGGACCTAAATCCTCCTAAAGAGTAAGCTTTCTGCTGATTTCTGTTGCTGTTCTATGTAAGGAAGGAAGGAAGGAAGCTAAAGGTCAACACATTTTATCACATTCAAAAGATGGAAGAGCGCCTAATTTTATTTTATCCCTTCACATCACAGGGACATGGGTTTGTAATTTGACAAATACAAATGAGGAATAGACGTGAGTTCATTGTGCAAGAAGAAAACTCAAAGAAATGTGCCCTCTGATTCATCACAGGCCAAAGTAACTTTTCTTGCTTTAGTGATTTGCAGAATCATTATTTGTTATATCCTGAGGGAAATCTTGCTAGTTAACAATAAACTTTTAATTACCATCAATTTCCCTGGATGGTTTAGTGGTCAAAGATGGTATGCAAGACTTTGATTATGATCCGTGTCACAAGTAATTTCCAAAAAACTATTATTTTTGGAAACAGAAAGCAAAAAAGAGTCACAAGGAGAGTGGAGACAGAGCAGAGCTTCTGACCCCTATATTGCATATAGTAGTTAGATGTACACGCTTCAGGCTTTTCAGCAATTTAAAAATGCTGGGAACTCTGAAATATTTTTCAAAAAAATAACATACTGTATATTATCTAGTTTGCACAAAATAAATAATGCGTGGAAATTTCCTAAAAATCCCTGTTTGTAACTCCTCAATGTAGTGAACCCCATCCCAACTGTTTCTGGGGGATCCTTCGTTTGGTAGTTGCCTAATAATCATGTAAAGTAGTGTACGTCAAGATTTTATTTATTTATTTATAATATAGGATGGCATAGAACAAAAAAGAGATTTACAATACAGGTAATCCTTGACTTGCAACCATTTGTTTAATGGCCATTTGAAGTTACACCACCACTGAAAAAAATGACTTGTGCTCACACTGTTACGCAGCGCTCAGGATTCAAACCACCAAATTGCTGACCTTTCTGATAGATAAGCTCAGTGTCTTAGCCACTGAGTCACTGTACCCCTTGAACATTATATTGTCCTTAAAATGGAAAGTGCATATTTTCTATTTTAATTCACTATGCAGAGTTAATAAATTAATGAATAAATATAGAGAAATAGAGTAATCTTTATGATATCATTTTTGTTCAAATTGCAGTGATCAAACTCTTTAATTCTGGTTGCTTGAGCATAATGATTTCTAATAATATTTGCTAAGCACCCAAAATACAATCATGGGGGATGGGATGTGGCCATTGGAGCATCAAAAATGTGCCATCAGTATCTCTGGGAAAGTCCATCATAACTTTGAGAGGTTGCTAAGCAACTGGTAATTAACCAGAAATTATTATATGGTAATTTGAAAAAAAGTTTGTATTAATCATATGTGAGCAAAACTGTTGGGTTAATAGGTAAATTATTTAAACTCATACAATTAATTAACTAACATTTATATTAGGCCTTTCCAAGAAGAAGGCTTCTTCTTTGAAGTTTATGATTATAATCTATTTTGCTGATGTAACACGATTGGCTCATGGGTGTTTTTCAACTTGCTTTCAACTGAGACTGGCCCAATGTCACCTACAAGCTTCCATCTGTAATGGAGGACAGGATTTGTGTATCCCCACTTTTATTATGTTTCAAGTAATAGCTTGGTTCTGTGTAAACCAGCCAGAAATCCCTAGACAGTTATAGCTATTGTCTATGCTGGGTTGCTGGCTTGATAGTTTGGGGTCTATGATCTTACCATATCTTGAGGTCTATTGATTGGTAAAGGCTCTTTTTAAAGAGCACTGTATAAGCTCAACTATATAAACAAATGGTGGATAACTGCTTTTTGGTCTGCCCTGGATGTCTTGAAAAATCTTGATAAAATCACTGCTGCACCATCTGTCTTTGAGCTGTCTGCACTGATGGCTTTGATGCCCTCTGTCTTCAGAAATACAAACAGCAGATCAAATAACCTCATGTTTTGACTCAAAACGACAGGCAGCTTATTGAATTATCAAGGCTTCTAATTTAATTGAAGTTTCAGAGATAACCCGAGACCTTCCTTTAAGAACAAAGGATTAGCTACCAGAGGAATTGCATTAGAAGTGTGATCATATAAGAGAAGGAACTGTTCTCAGATGGCTGGTGATTGAAAGAATGGCCATGACAGTGAGGGAAGCAGTCAACCCTAACAGAAGTTAAGGGGAAGGAAGGTCAAGAGGCAGATGGATTAGTGAGGTATTCAGGTTACTAAAGAATAGGGCGAGCATGGGAAAGGTAGCTATCGTTTCATGTAGAATATTTTGAAATCGTAAGAAGTGGTCAATTAGAGGTCATTTTGAATCTGTGATGAACACGTGGTCTATTTCAATGTAGATAACATTTCAATATTGCATTTCCATTTGTTCCATTATACTACTCTATTCCATAGATACTACTCTGAAATTAGAGTGCCAAGGTTCAAGCCCTTCTGATTTATTTTCAGTTGTAATTATATAATGACATTGAAATTCTAACCCTACAGTAATGAAGGCAAACTACGATATGTATCACATCCTTAAAGGCTTCAGAAACATTCCTATAAGGTCAGCATCAAAGCAATGTGGCAAACCACAGGATATTGCATGTGACCAATCGCATTTGCTTTTAATTACAGTCTGAAAAATCATCAACCTTTCAGTGGAAGCTACTTACTAGTGCTCTGATCTTTGAAAGGAAATTATAGGCTTAAAGTTAGAATCCAAAACAAATAATTTTTGTATTACTGGGACAGAGAAGAACTCAGATGTCATGGAGGGATGAACAATATATTGGAAAGTAGTTTAAAAAATCTTAAAATGTGGAGTGTTCAGTCAACAAGGGAATAATTATGGAAGCCATTGAAATAGAGAAACATCCCCATAACATGAATAAACACGATGATACCTGCTGCCTACCAGTCATCTGGAAACTAGCCTTAATCAACAAATGAGTCTCAGCCATGAAAATTAACACTGAACCCAGGACAACCCAGGACATCACCTCCAATTAGCCACACCAGATCAAAATCCAAACCCATCCCACAGATAAATTGCAACCACCAACCAGAAGCCAGGCTGTGGCTGCACCACCAGCTGCTGCACCCCCCTCCAATCCACAGATGAAACAAACTGACACATGCCATGAACACATGGCAAGACCCCGAACTCAGAGCCAAACTAAAGCCCAGGATGCTACAACACAGCCAACTGCCCAGGATGTTGCAGCAAAAAACTCAGGATATCACATTAGAATTCAGGATGTTTTCACACAGCCCATTACCAGGTCGTTAGAAAACAAAAGAGTAATTGTCACACAGCTATTACCTCAGCTGTCCAGGATGTTACAAAACAGCTGACTAATCTGCAAGCATCAATTCCATCAACCAATCAAGATAGAACAGCACAGGCAACCAACCCGCTTACAGCAACAAATCCAGTAAACCACACACTCCCACACACCAGTATTTATAGAGAGACGGCAGCTTGGTCACACATTTATTTATTTATTTATTTATTTTATTCAATTTATATACCGCCCTATTCCCGAGGGACTCAGGGCGGTTTACAGGGCTCTAAAAACATATAGTACAAACATTAAAAGAAATACATACACACATACATAAAAGTGGTAAGGATTTTTACCGGACTAACTTCAGCTAAAATGTGTCTGTGGAGATTCTCAGCCATCCGGGTCCTGGATGACCGAAAGGGTTCTTTTTTTTCAAGAGGCCACTGGACTTTCTTGTTTTTTCTTTTGAAGACATTTTGCTCCTCATCCAAGAAGCTTCTTCAGTTCTGACTGGATGGAGGGGAAGGGAAAGATTTATACCCTTTGCAGACGGCTGGTCATTTGCATCCTCTTTGAGGGTCGTTGAGGCCACCCAAGCGCCCTCCCCCCCCCCAACTCAGTCTGAGCATTTCCATTCCAACCGTTAAAGGGCCGCTTGAAGCGGAGCTGCCCGCTGCCTCCATGGCTGCCTTGCCGGTGCAGACTCAGGTCCTTACAGCCGGTTGTGGGCCTGGGGAGCCCTTGGAAGGCGACCTGACGCCTGTCTGCTGGGAGTCAGGCAGAAGCTGGGTGGGGGGCTCTGATCCTGAGGAAGCGGGCAGAGTTTGCCCCAGTGGTGGTCCTGCTTCCCCCCCCAACGGGGTCTCCGCCTCAGATAATGGGGGGAAACTCGTGGAGGTCTGGCCGGCCAAGGTTGAACAGCCGCGTCTTGGAAAGAAAGAGGTTGCCGTTGCTTCACTCTGACCGTTCTGTGCAATGATAGTCGGTCACTCAGGGTGAGATTGGAGAAACGCAGGAGGGCGGGCGGATGGATGGATGGATGGATGGATGGATGGATGGATGGATGGATGGATGGATTTCTAAGAGAGCCACGCGGGAAGCCTCGGGATTATTATTTTGGGGATGGGGATAGAATTACTTTTGTTGTGTTGATTAGTATGTCCAAGCTTCAATACTTCCATATATCTAGTTGTATTATAGATAGGGAGGGAGGGAGGAGAAGAGA
>JANHFR010003416.1:109445-122335 GCA_032468015.1 Mimophis mahfalensis
GAGATGAGCACCGCCCCCTAGAGTCGAGAACGACTAGCACATATGTGCGAGGGGAACCTTTACCTTTACCTTTACCTAAATGCAGGAATATTGATTATAAAACAGGATATGCTTGCTTGTTGAAATGCTACCTTAAAAAAATGCAGGTGGTCCTCAACATACGACCACAATTGAGCCCAAAATTTATGTTGCTAAGTGAGACTTTTGTTAAGTGAGCTTTGCCCCATTTTACAACCTTTCTCACCCCAGTTGTTAAGTGAAATCATTGCAGATGTTAAATTAGTAACAGAGTTGTTAAGTGAATCTGGCTTCCCCATTAACTTTGCTTGTCGGAAGGCCGCAAAAACTGGTCACATGACCCCAAGGGCACTGCAACAGTTGCAAATATGAACCAATTGCCAATCCTCTGAATTTTGATCCCATGACCACATGACCATGAGGATGCTACAACAATCATACATGTGACGGTGTGAAAAACAGTCACAACTCACTTTTTTTTAGTGCTATTGTAATTTTGAATGGTCACTAAATAAACTGTTGTAAATTGAGGACTACCTGTAATACAAATATAGTCATCTGTACTGTCCTTGCAAGTGGAAAAAAAAAACCTAAATACAGAAGCATGGTTTTGAAGATGTAGGCAAGAATACACAGAGACAAAAGGATGCCCTTGTGCTGTAGGACTGGGGGGGCCGGGGGGTGATATGCACAATTAGATTCATATAATATGTTAGTCAACATTTCTCAAACTTTAAGTATTTCAAGTTTTTTTGAAATAAATTCTTGGCTTCTTTGGTTTTTTTCAGTCTTTTGTTCCTAAGTATGCTTATTCCTAAGTATGCCTGTATGCTTTAAAGTGGGGTAAGAGTTCAAAAGGGGGGGAGAGTTACTGGTTTTAAAAAAATGCTTTTGTAGCACATATTTCTTCCTTGCAGGCACCAAAGGGCAGTGTATAAGAGTCGATTTTCCTGTGGGTGTTCAGAAGTGGGCGGGCTAAGCCCTTGTTTATGTTCTGAGTGACTGATGAGCAAAGGGCATGCATGTTTCTGCTGCAACTTGCTGTGGAAAGCAAATCTTTTTTTAAAAAAAAACTGTCCATAGTAGCAGAGTATGTTTATTATTTCAGTTTCATATAATCAACTTGTGGAAAACATAGCAAAAACTATGCATAATAAAATAATTATGGAAAAAGAAGGGGACTTAGGAATCGGAGGAGGTGGTGGAAAAAATAAGGGAGCGGGTTTTGCCAGCACTTTGCAATGCTAGAGTTGTAGCAAGAGATTTGCTATGCAGTTTACTTTAAAGAGACACTTCTTTTGAGCTGTGTTTAGAAGAAGGTGAACAGTGGAGCAGGAGGGGGGGCTGTGTAAGCAGGATTCTGTGCTATAACTCTTCTGTTTCAAGTAAACAGACCATTGAGCCCTCCCCTCTTCCCTTCCTCCATTCCCTCCTCCCTTTTTCAACATTGCTCATGTGTTTTCTATTTAAGGGCTGCAGCGAGAGGCAAATATGATTGGCGTCCACAACCCTCTTTTTTTGCCTGTCTCAAGCCTCTGTAAAAAGCAAGCAGGAACTCAGTCTATAAGGAGAAGAAATTGCGGGATAGACCGTTCTGTTTTTTTACCCCATTTTATCAGAGCAGCCCTGGCTTTCCTTTTTTCCCCATCCTTTTATGTTGGCTGTGATTGGGATGGATTTTTCTCTCTGAATGGGAATGAGTATGGTGTGGAACCATGTTGGAAAGAGGTTTATTTTCAAACTCCATCCTGCGTTTTAATGTCTGCATTATGCTGTTGTGTTAAACACTTGAGCGTGGGTTTTTGTTTTGCTTTGCTTTCCTTTTAGTCCCTTCCTCAGTCATTTTCCAATGTTCCTCTGTTCTATTGAGCTGTGGGCCAGAGGAAACTACTCCTTTATGGCCAGCCGTTTGGGGATACGCTGTGAGCCACAGTTCTGTTCTGATTGGCTTGGCCTTGGTGACAAGTCAGCCTATCCTGAGTCGGATGGACAGAGGTGACTCTCAAGGAGCCATGGCTGGAAGCTGGCTCACAGCTTGCTTTTTCCCTTCTCCAGGTGCTGAAGCTAGCTCTGAACCTATGATCCTGGAGCAATATGTGGTGGTATCTAACTATGAGAAACAGGAGAACTCGGAGATCAGCCTGCAGGCCGGCGAAGTGGTGGATGTAATAGAGAAGAATGAAAGTGGTAAGATGTTACTTTTTGGAAAATACATATTTCTCTTTCTTAACCCTCTCTTTTCTCCGTAGTCTCACCCGTTTTCCTGGATTTTTCTGCACTGAATGTAGCTTTCTCTCTCCTGCACCATTTAATTTGGGCTAGGGCCAGATTTTCTGTTCTAAGAACCTCTCCTCAGCTTTTCATTAATTATTCGATGTACTTTAATGGAAAACTTAGGGGATGTGGGAAAGAAGAGAATCCATTAGTATTTATTAGTATCATTTAATTGCTCTACTGGAGAAAACGTCACCATTTCCATTTTTTCCCACTGTTTTCAAAGATTTATTGTATGAGCTACTTTAAAACAATTCACTCTTGGGGAAAAAATTTTGCATGCTAACTCCACCTTTGTCATTCACAGAGCAGGGGGGAAAAGGTGGAGTGTTATAGATTATATGGCATGAAAGATTTAAAATACTTTTAAAGAACTGTGTATTGTGACATTTTTTAATATAGTAAAAAGTACAATCTCTATGTTAATTAGCAAACAGCAATTTATCTTCATTAAAGAATTATGTTGGAATGAAATGAAAAAGCAACTTGATGTATTGTTTAGCAGTGATAGGTCAAACATCTGGAGACCATCAGGTTGGGGAAGACTGATATTTAATGTTAAATGCAATTCAAATTGAAACGTTTTAACAAAATACAGGTTTGATTGGAGCACATCTTTTTACCCTGTGAGGAATAATATTATCTGATCAAAGTTCAAAATGGATAAGACTTATAGATATAGATTTGGGGGTGGGCATATGTATAGATCTGTTTTCTATGTGGCTTTTGCAACCTCAAGGGTTTGGATCATTTTATGAGACAATTTAAAATCTTCCAGAAAAATGACAATTACCTTTCTAAATTTGAATATATTTTCACTGTAGTTTGGTTGAAGGTGCTGTCCTATATTTTGTGGGTTCAGCTTACGTTTCATATAAAGAAACAGTCTGTAATTTTAGCCACTTAAGAAATCTATATACTCAAAAGGCTTAAATCAACAGTACATGAATGCCAATAATTCTATCATTTACTTATGGAAGTGATACAAAAACTGAGGTGGTTGTGGAATGTCTGGTAAATTGCATTTTCACTGAGCCAAATATTCTAGATAATCCTTTGAGAATCCTTGGACAAAAAGTTCATGAACCCTTTATTTCTATACTTTTCATTGAACAATATGATGTAAATGCAAACACATTGGATAGCCTTACACATTTTCTTTTGTGGGTTACTGTGAAAAGGCTAAATGAGACTGTCAGCTGAATACGTAGCTTTCAGGGCTAAGAAATGGGACTGTGGTTTCTGAGGTGTCCCTTGTTCAGGAGTAGGGCATGGAATGATAGATTCCCATAGAATATTTCTCAACTGGAATTCTTGTCAAGAATATGGAATGCTGTGAAAAAGAAATAAATAATTATTTAAATTAGTTATTTTGGAGAGCTATGTTTAGGAAAAAGCATGGGTCCAATTACTTGCGAATCACAAGGATTAGGAAGATTATAAGTTCTTTACAAATAGATTGATGATTTGTGGGTCAAAGGAAGTGGGAGGGTGCAGAAGAAGAATTTAAGTCTGATAAATCAACACTAGTCCATTCACTGAGAATAGCATGTCAAAAGGGCTTACATGAAAGTGAGGTCACAGTTACAAAAACAAAAATGTAAAATGAAGAGAAACAAGAGAAGACATAGAAATTCTTTAAATGCATATAATTAAGGTACCAAATGAAGGACAGGGAGCCAGCTGAGTGGAAGGACAGTACATTGAAGGAGAATAATGTGATATTCATGGAAGGACTCATGATGAAGAGCAGAGGAAGAATATATCCAGGAAAACAATGGGCATTCCATTAGAGTGGACATCTGGCAGCCAACTGGGTATTTTGAGAAATATCCTTGTCTTTTTTTTTTCTTCTTCCTTCCTGTATTGATTGTTTACCTTCAGACATAACAAGAATTGGGAGGTCCAGAATTCCAAATAACACAAACTGAGTTTTTAACTTAGAGTTCAGAATCACACTTTTAAAAATAATTTGAAACATTAAAGTTATTGAAGACCATAGAGTTAGAATTTTGTTTTCCTTTGGTTTGGGAACGATGATTGAACATTTTTTGTATACTGTATTAAGCCAAACAAAGGCTTACATACCAATTTTTATTGTTTGTTTCTTGAATGTTTGCTACCTAAATTCTAGAGGCATATACACATGCCTGCCTTCTGAAAGAAGTGTAATTTCCTACATGATTTCCCATAAATCAATAGATTTTCTACTACTGTTGCTGAAACAATATCTGTCTACTTGTAAGTTTCTTATGGAACAGAAGAATAGGTGTAGATCTTTTCTACACTTGCAGGATTCTTATAGGATCTTGCCTCAGACCAAATATCATCAAACAGTTATTTAAATGCTTCTGTTGCATCTTTTATAGTTTGCTATATCTTTTGTGGAACATTTATTTGCGAAGAGTACATACTAGTTCTGTGCTTTTGCTTAAAAGACAAAATAAATTTGAGGTTATTCATGGTATATTTGTTGTTGCTTCTTTAGAGTTGACAATATACATCTAAGAGAGGTATAGCCAATGAGTGACATTTGTATGATTCTGCTTTGCACTTTTTAATTCAAAACATTTATATTTCACTCTGAAATCTAAGAAACTCCCATTGTGTCTACATCCCCTTCCCTAAACAATAGGGTCTTGCCCTCAGAGTTACAAAATAAAAGACATAAGAGGTTAGGAACTAATTAATGAGGCAAGATGAGAAATATCTCAAGGATAGGGTTTGCTTTAGTTTTTGAAATAAGACTTTTTTCCAATTACATGCAAGTTTGAACTCTGTTCTCTGTCTGGGCTAGTCTGTTTCTCCCCCTATTTTTCATTTCATTCCATTCTTGAGATTAAAGTGAAATTGTTTCTATTTCCTTTGCTTAGACAAATTGCTGAAAAACAACTCTGGTTGCAAATGGGAAAAAGAGGGTCTTCTATTAAAACAAGGGAGGTGTCAGTTTACTGAACTGCATCTCCTCTCTATTCAGGGCAATATGGTTTCTCAAAAAACTACATCTGGTGGATAGTTGCAGAGGCAATGAGTGGAGAGTTTTGTACACTGAATATCACTTGAAAAGTTCCTTTTTAATCCTTAAATGTTTTTTAGAACAGTTTTTCCTACTTTGCAGCCTTTCGTTATATACAATTGAAACTTTTAAAGGAAAAGATGAGGAGAAATCAGTGACTTTGCCAAATCTACAATGGATCTACACCAAAATGATCAAGTTATGAAGTAATTTATAATAGAAATGCTAACATAATCTTGGTGGGTGGGCTCTGAATGGTTTCTGATCTCCCATCTCTTGGTGGGATTAAAGCACATTTGGATTGGTAGTTTTTTTCAGTAGCCAAGTCATTGTTTTCCTTAAAATGTACTGTAATAAGAATAAATAAATTTATTAAATCCAAGCTAGGTTAATCAGCCTTTCAGAGGTTTTTGCATGAAAGGAGAGGACTGTAGGTTTCAATTTTTTCATTCCTCCCTCATTCCCCCATCCCAATTTGAGAATGGATTGTGATAATTTTTTACATTATGCCTTTTCATTCTTTGTATGTATGCCTTTGAGTCATTATTGGCTCCTAGTGACCACCCAGACATACCTCTGTAGTTTTCTTGGCCAGATTTCAGAAGTGGCTTGCCCATTGCTTGCTTTTTAGGGCAGAAAGAATGACTGGCCCAAGATCACCCAGTTGGCTTTGTTCCTGAAGTGCAGTGGTTCTCAACCTGTGGGTCGGGACCCCTTTGGGGGTCGAACGACCCTTTCCCAGGGGTCACCTAAGACCATCAGAAAACACATATTTCAATACAAATACAGGTGTATGTGAAAATAATTTTATGGTTGGGGTCACCGCAACATGAGGAACTGTGTTAAAGGGTCGCAGCATTAGGAAGGTTGGGAACCACTGTTGTAGTGGTATTGGAACTTTGGGTCTTCTGTTTTCCAGCCTGATGCCTTAATAACTACATCAAACTGGCTCCTACTGAAATATTAATTAAATTAATATATGTTTTGCATTATTGTTAGAAAAATCTACCGATACTGTATTTATTTATTCATTCAGGCTACATATGTTTAACAAGCAGACTTGCCAAGATTAAATAGAACTCTGTCTCTATTTGTGTCACTGTTGCTGGGCTTATAGAACCTTGTTAAATTGACCTACCCTTATTTAATATGAGCTGTCTCCTTTTACCAATATTTACTAATATAAAAATAGGCTTCCTTTCCAATGTTCCTCTTGTCATGGGTCTCCATAACTATTCTTTAAAATCTCATTTATTCTGCTGGGAGCATCTCATTCCTGTAAATTAGTGGATGATAGATTCTGCTGACTCCTCAAATCAGAATTTGAATGCATCTTTTAAAAAAATTGTATTAGTTTAATGTGTATAATTTGTCTTATGCATATCTAACATCTTATGAATCTACAGTGATAAACTGAAGTACCAATATCCCTAAGCTTTTCTTACATGATATTTGGTAAAAAAAATAAAAATAAAAAAAATTAATTCCATTTATATACTGCCCTTCTCTAGAGACTCAGGGCAGCTTACAACTTCTTGAAACATTAGCCTTCATTCTTTGTATATACCTGCTTATTAGGGCAGTCAGTCCCCTCTAAGTGGTGTTTTTACAAAGTCAGCTTAATGCCCCCAACAATCTGGGTCCTCAGTTTACCTACCTCAGAAGGATGGAAGGCTGAGTCAACCTTGTGATTGTGAGTCAAACTGTGATTGATATATCTGTGTAATGCACTCTTGGCCTAGCTGAAATCTCTAACTTGCAACATACAATTCTTGGTGATTTTTCTGGCTTATTGTTCAAGCTTCCCATGTAGTTGAAACCTATTTGGTTAAAATGTTGATATTTCAAAGTAACTTTTTGAAAGATGTGGGCCACCTCAATGTGTTTTCTCTTTTGATTGCATTTTTTCCCTGGCAGCAGGGTTTTCTTGGAACCAGTTGCTAAGTCTCATCTCACATCTGTCCTGCTGAGATTAGATGGCAGAGGTTCCAATAATGGAATGTGTAAAGATGCCTTCCAGTGTGTAAAGATGCCTTCAAAAGAGGCAGGGTGGGAGGGGGATGGATGGATGGATCTGATAAGGGTGATTTCAGTTATGTCTTAAGCCACATTACAGTGACTGATCCATTACCAAATATTTCAGCAAACTATTTTTCTGTAAGTATTCTTCTGTGTTAAGAAGTAGAAAATGGGATATGTGATATATAATATCTTAATTAAAAACAGACTGCATATTGTAACTTAAGAGCATCATGAGCTGCCATGCATGACTTATTCATTCCTTGTCCTTTGTGCAGCGATGCAACTTGATAAGCTATTAAAAGGTGACTATTGGACTATCTTAGTATGTCAGAAAAAAAATCTTCAAGGCTAGCAATAATATCAGTGGTTTCACAGGCAAAGCATTCTGTGCTGTTGCCAAGAAAACTGTCTGCCATACACATAAAGGTATTAGAAGATGAGCGTGACCTCAAGAAGACATTACTTTCATTTCATGTCAGTAGTCTTATTTTTTTCACCCATCTTTGACTAACAAAATATACTGCATAGATGGAAGAATGTAAATCTCTAAGCATGTACTATGTTAACATTTCATCAATTCTTTAATGGTAAAATTAGTCAATAATGGGTGTGATAGCTTGAATATAAGATTAAAGATTTAATATGATTGTATAAAGATAGCAGTTCATATATTGGTTATACAGTAAATTACAATATAGCCCTAAAGGATTATTCTATATTTAAGAGGAAATTAGTTGTTTAAACTAATTCATAAGTCATACTATTGATTTTAGGCACTTATATGTTATAAATAACCACTTGATACACTGTATGTGTGTGTGGGTGAAAGAGACATTTTAACATTGAGAAAATCTCTCTCTCTCTCTCTCTCTCTCTCTCACACACACACACACACACACACACACACACACCACAGGGACTAGGAAGAAATATTTTTTTCAACATCTAGCTAGCTTGTCTTTTCCCTTTCTTGAGTGCATTATCCAGCGCCATTGAGTTCTAAACAAGTTCTGAACAACATCACCACTTCCCTCAGTGCTTAGTTGGACTATGGGAAGATAATCATTTATTATATCTAAAAAAACAGCATGAAAGTGACTATCTTGAGGTCTCTGGAGGAAAAGAAATATTGAAATTTATTCTCCATTGTATGAGGTATTAATAGGAATAGATACATTCTGATCTTCCCAACCCATGTGTCTTCCAAGGGTTCTGCAGTCATAAGTTTGCTTCCTACACTAGAAAAGATTGCCATACTTGCTGTATCACTTTTAATGTCTTACATTCTCTACTCTAAACAAATAAATGATTACTTGTTCAGAAAAAGTAACATTTTAATACCAGTCTATTGATATTTCTTTGGCATATCTCTGCGCTAAAATAAAGCACTACTCATTTTGCATAGATTTCCTTCCTTGTTGGCTAGCTAATGCTCTTTTGCAGAGGTATTATCATTGGTGGACTATTGTTAAATATTTGATCCCTTGGAATTAACTTATTTTGTTGTGTTATTATTTTAAAACAATAAGCCATATTTAGCTAAATGACATATAACTTTTCTCCTAAATCAGAATAGAATAGAGTAGAGTAGAGTAGAGTAGAATTGAATTGAATTGAATTGAATTCTTTTATTGGCCAAGTGTGATTGGACACAAGGAATTTGTCTTTAGTGTGTATCCTCTCAGTGTACATAAGAAGAAAAATAACAAAATACATTCATCAAGTCATCAAGAATCGTAAGAATCATAAGATACAACTAAAATAACATAAAATACATTCAGAGTCATAAGAAACATAAGATACAACAGTGATAGTTATAGGTTACTAATAAACAGTCAAATCATACAAATACAAATAATATAGATATTAAAGATACAAAAAAAGTCAAGATAGGTACAAAGAAGGATGAGAAGAATAATAGTAATGCAGTCCTGGTAATAATTTGACAGCGTTATGGAAATTAGTTATTTAGCAGAGTGATGGTATTCAGGAAGAAGCTGTTCTTGTGTTTAGTTGTTCTGGTGTGCAGTGCCTATATTCTGAGGGTAGAAGTTGAAAAAATTTATTTTCAGGATGTCTGTAGATATTTTCACAGCCCACTTTTTGACTTGTGTAGTATACAGGTCCTTGATAGAAGGCAGATTGGGAGTAATTATTTTTTTCTGCAGTTTTAATTATTCATTGAAGTGTGTGTCTGTCTTGTTTGATTGCAGAGCCAAACCAGACAGTTATGGAGGTGCAGATGATAGACTCAATAATTCCTCTGTAGAACTGAATCAGCAGCTCTTTGGGCAGTTTGAGCTTTCTGAGTTGGTGCAGAAAGAACATTCTTTATTGTGCTTTTTTGATGATGTTTTTGATGTTAGATGTCCATTTTATGTCTTGAGATATAATAGAGCCTAGAAGCTTGAAGGTCTGTACTGTTGATAGTGTGTTGTCTAGTATTGTAGGAGGTGGTTATATAGAAGGGTTTCTCCTAAAATCAACTACCATCTCTATGGTTTTAAGTGTATTTAGTTCAAGATTGTTCTGGTAGCACGACAAGGCTTAAATATGCTAGTCCTACTGTCATTTTTCTCTAGATATAGAATCTAAGTGTTGCCAAGGAGAACCTCTTGTTTGTGAAGGCAATCTATACAAATAAGAGCTGTGGAAAATCTGAATTCTCAGTCCCTGAGGACCCCATATATGGAGAGGTGCTGCACTGGAGACATTACTCCTTTATAACAAGAGAAGAATGAGGGATGCATAAAACCCAGCCTGCTGCCTGACAGGATTAATTGTGATTTCATTTAATGTAAAATGGTCTATACATTATTTAAAATGTAATAAACAGAAATTCTAATCATATTTATCATATAACACAGTCTAGAATTATAGAATTGGAAGGGACTATTGAGTCCAAACCCCTGTTCAGTGAAAGAATCCAAATTAAAGCATCTGAGGCAGATGGCTCTTTGGTCTCTGCTTGAACACATCCAATGAATTCTTGGGCTTGCAGCCCAGCGCAAAATCTTTTCTGAGTCTGTCCTTTCTGTAAACAGAAAGGGAGGGGAGAGGCTAAACAGTTCCATTCCTTTTGTTCTAGCTTTGCCCTTCTTTGAACTGTGGCCTCTGGCCTATTGTCTTTGTGGGTATACACGTGTGCGGCACCCTTACATAAATATGTCACCTGAAGAAATTATAGTGGGATTTCTATGATTGGTAGAAACTCTAGCTGATAAGGTACAGCATTGGGCATGGCTATATATAAGATTTCTTTCATGTAATCTTCCTGTGGGGAGGAATGTTCTATATTCATATTCTCTTTTGCGGGTGGTACATGTGGTAGAATTCAACAATCATCATTGCATCCATTATTCTAAGGAGTGTGCACGTACATGAAGCTTTATGTCTTCAAGGTTCTCTGGAGTTAAAATACATGTGCAATAGCGCTTGTGGTTTTGCTATCCCTCTCTAGACAAAGATAAATCTCAGAATCTTGAAATTCTACTCTGTATATCCTAACTGGACTGTAACCCTGAGTTATCACGTGGCATTGTAAAGTCAAAATTTAAGCAAGATAGTCATTTGTATTTAAACGTCTCATACTGCAGTGTGATGTTGTTTCTGATTCTTAGTGGAATTCAGAAGAACATGGAATGATGTTGAAATAATGCACATGACAGAGATTCAATAAAATGAAAACATATAGGTCTTTGAGGCCCATGGTTCTAGACCAGAATCCTTCCTTATCTCAATGTCAGCTTAGTAGTAGGAAATTTATTTTTGTCGGTATTTAACCCACTACTCTACAGTACTTAAAAAACATCAGGAAGAGAATTCCTATGACCAAAAATGATTTTTTTTAAGTGCAAGGAGGTTAAAGCCTTTTTTTATAGAGAGAGAGAGAAATTTTGTATTAGATATATTAACTATATTTCATCAAAAGGGATGCAGTGGTTCAGTGGCTAAGACGCTGAGCTTGTCGACCAGAAAGGTCGGCAGTTCAGTGGTTCGAATCCCGAGTGCTGCATAACGGAGTGAGCTCCCGTTACTTGTCCCAGCTTNNNACAGAGATGAGCACTGCCCCCTAGAGCCGAGAACGACTAGCACATATGTGCGAGGGGAACCTTTACCTTTACCTATATTTCATCAATGCTTTTTATCTAAAACTGGTTCAAGAGAAAATCTTATTTCAAACATGGACAGGCGGATTTGATCAAACTTTCTGAACATAAACAGGCAGGTATGTTGGCCTGCCCAATTGCTAATAATGTCTCTTTCGCAATGGTAGTTATTTATTCTGGCCTCTTGGTTTTTGTTTGTATCAGTTCAGCACAAATGCTCTTTAAGCATATTTGTGAAAAGACATGCTGGGATTGTGCTTTATGCTTTTTGTACTGGGGCATTTGGATAACTGCTTTAGACTGTGACTAAATGTCTCATAATATTAATATGTATCAGCTTAGCATTTGAAGTTGTCCTTTTTACAAATAGCATGTTATATCCTGCTTTCTACCACAGCAATCATCATCATAAAGTAAATGTGATTTAGCTTGATATTGAAGTTATTTACAGCGGTTACTCTTATCAAAGTAAAGCTGCTTTAGGAATCTTTGTTTTCTCTGTTTTTGCACAAGATGAAATGTTCTGACTATTTGATTTCTTCTTTTTAATGCTTCATATGGACCTTCTATATTATTATAAAATGTAGTGGAAAGGGAAACAAACAGAACACTGAAGGAAAAAACCCCCACATAGTTTGTGGGTATATGTTAGAATTATATCTCAGCTATGAAGCATTAGCATATATTTTAATAAACATGATCTGGTGTTACGTATATTAACTTCTTATGAACTGACATTATGTGGAATTGATATTATTTTGGCAAGTTGACTTGCCAAAAGTTTGCTCCTAAAATTCAACTTCTGGTATCACTTGTGGGATGAAACCTGCCCAAAATTCCAATGGCACAAAGGCAACATTTGTGCAATATTTACTAGCAAGTTGTCTTTATAAAGCATAGTGCTTTTACCACATACTATAGTCCCATAGAGACTGAGATGTTTGGAGAACAGCCATATTGTTTTAACAGTTTTATTGAATTGATGCATAAGATATAAGATGAGCAAATTACAAATAGTCCTCGACTTAGGACCATAACTGAGCCCAACATTTCTGCTGCTAAGTGAGACAGTTATTAGGTGACCTTTTCCCCATTTTACAACCTTTCTTGCCACAGTTGTTAAGTAAATCTGTTATAAGCTAGTAACACGGTTGTTAAATGAATCTGGCTTCCCCATTGACTTTGCTTGTTGGAAGGTTGCAAATCAAATGACCTCAGGACACTGCATCCATCATAAATATGAATCAGTTGCCAAGTGTCCAAATTTTATTCATGTGACCATCGGAATGATGCATTTGTTATAAGTATGAAAAATGGTCATAAGTCATTTTTTTCAATGCCGCTGTAACTTCAAATGGTCACTAAATGAACTGTTTTAAGTCAAAGACTACCTGACCATTTCAGTTTAGTATGATAAATAGGACACATTACTCCTTGTCTCCGTATGAATT
>JANHFR010003416.1:131898-146487 GCA_032468015.1 Mimophis mahfalensis
GGATTCGAACCACTGAACTGCCGACCTTTCTGATCGACAAGCTCAGCGTCTTAGCCACTGAGCCACTGCATCCCCTGAACCATGCATGCATGCATCTTATTATTCCTTTTAGGAGTAAACAACTTTATCCAAAGGGTAGAAAACAATAAACACTCATAAGCAAAATACGTTAAAGGGATAAAATGAGGGGATACAAAGCACAGCTAAATTAAACTATACCTAATTTAAATTGAACTCCATTCACGATACCTTACATTCATTCAGTCCTTGCAAACAAGGCTTGCTGTCATCACAACTGTATAGCTTTTTATATATCTCTCACCTTTGTCTTTCTGTCATCAGTTCTATCCAACTGCAACTTTCTGCATGTTTCTCTTCTTCTCCACAAGTTCAGTCATTCTTCATTTGTTGTTTTGTGATTCAGCTCGTCTCTCATTCAACCTCAACGCATGCCCATATTTCTTACACACTTAGTATCATTTACACCTGTGTTCATCTACATTTATCTGCTATTCATTCTTGAGTGTATCATTCCTTGTTATATCAGCATGAAAAGAAATATATACAGTTTTTACTTCTTTGCACACATATTCATTCCTTACTGTAAACTGTGGCATAGTTTCAGCAATAATATATGAGTGGAGTTCTGAAGGCTCCAAAATGGAGGCTTGAGAGTCTAATTTAAATCTACCGCTCTTGCGTGCGCTGGACAGTATTCAGACCATAAGATGCACCCTCATTTTCCCTGCACTTTTGAGGAGAAAAAGTGAGTCTTATGGTCCAAAATTTATCGTAACAGCTTATGCTTTCTGTCTTGTAGTTTGCAGGATTCTTTGTTTTTCTTTCCATGTATATGTATACATTCGAACAAGACTGCAATGTTTCTCTGTGTCATATCTGTGTGTGTATGTGGGTATATGCATAATGGCTTATCTTTTGAGAGCTGAATGCAACAAAAGTTCATTTTAATGTATGCTGATTAATGTACAGTTAATGTGACAATAAAGTTTTATTCTGTTCTATTCACATCTATTATTCTGTTCTGTTCTGATTCCATCCCATTCCATTCCATTCCAATTAATTCCTGGGACCCATGTATCTGGAATGTAGGCAAACGCATTTTCAGTCTGTCTAATTAATTGCACAATCCTTTTTTAAAGGGCTCGATTTTCCTTGAATACTTAAACAGTGTTGATTAACTATTCAAGTCATCAAATCAGTGGAATAAACATCTGCTAAACTTGATTTCAAAGGTAGCATATTTATATAACACAATTCCCAGCCTCTGAGTTAAGGTCGATTATTAGTCCCCCATTTTTCCCCACTTAGAATTTTGAAACTACAGCCAGAAACCATCATTAAGATGGTTGTGAAAATGTCATCATTCTGTCCAACATAGTAAAATTACAAACATAGTTGTGAGTGATGCTCCAATTAATAGGCTGGGATATGCTTAAAATGTGAAATAATTAAGACTTTTTAAAATGTCTGAACTACGGATAATCTGAAAGAGACATTCAACAGAGTCTGCTCTTGTATTTTCATTGCCGTTTATAATTCTGATGTAACTTCAACTCTTCTTGTGCAGCTGATTTATTTTCTAACTAAAATAATTATATTGCCATAGGGGTTTACTTATCTTGTCTCTGATGTTCCTTGAAAAATAAAGAGAGTCACTGCATTTTTATGCCTCTTTCCATTAATTTGTCACACTAACAGTAATAGATCCAGATCATAGAATTCTGCACCATTTTTTTTTACCTCAGCTGAAAGAGGCCAGAGATGAAAGAAAAACTCAAGTTTTTAAATATAGGTTGTATGAAACAGACATAAATATAGGTTGTATGAAACAGACATAGGTGAACAGACATAAGTGAACCAAAAGTGCAACAGCATCTAATCTCTTTTTGCTTAACATATGACGAAAAAAACATTTGAAGTGATAGCTTCAAAGTGAAAGTTTGCCATGTTCAGGGGTATATTCTTTACCTATCACTAGAATTTCCAAGCAGCAAATCCACAATACAGAGAAATTCAGAAGTTTAATCCAAACTCATTTCAAGAATGTAACTGGTATAACATACGAGC
Organism: Mimophis mahfalensis; assembly: GCA_032468015.1. Lineage (NCBI taxonomy): Eukaryota > Metazoa > Chordata > Lepidosauria > Squamata > Mimophis > Mimophis mahfalensis. The sequence continues at coordinate 133,987 of JANHFR010003416.1, forward strand.
CCTTCCCCTTTCCTCTTTCTTATGATTTGTCCTCTAAATGTTTGGAGCCCTTTTTTCTGAATTTTATCATCCTGGCAGCTGCTTCTGCCTGTTATCCTCTTCTCTGGTGGAGCTGGATTCTCCAGTCTCAAGGCATCGAAAAGGAGGAATGAGCTTTGGAGAAAATGAGCTTTGATAATACTGATGGATGTTGCAGAGATGGATGGATAAATAAAACGGTAGGGTTAATCACTATTACTATATCCAAGATCTAGCCACTTTCAGTCCATGTAAGATAACATTAAAAAGGCAATAAATATCTGAAAAGGTAAATCCATGAATCTGTAGTAGAATTATGAAAATAAGTGAATGTAGTTGTAGTCTAGGACATGAAAACGTTTCCAAAGAGAGAATTCTATGTTACATTACTGGTGCTGCATACATGGGCAACCAACTCAGGATCAGAATTTTTAGCTGTTTGAAAAGGGATTTGCATAACATAAAACTATTTTTGAAAATAAGATTTGCATCCTTATTTAAGCTTTTTTGTACCTTATCCTCTGTATATTTGCAGATGCCCTATAATGGTGTGTTTTAGTTGTGTGTTTTACCAGCTATAATCATCAGGCTAGAGAAATAGAACATTCTTGGAAGCAAATGTGGATTCAGATTACTGTCTTGCTTTTGGGAGCGGCTATCTCTGATCGTCCAGTTTATTTCTCTGTGCAATGCAGCTTTAATTGGCAGTTTGCTAGATGTGCTGACTTCTCTGCGGGTTTCTCATTTCTAAGAAACATTTCCAAATGGTTGACTGTTGTTTCCGTTCCTTGAGGCGTGGCTTCAAAACCAGAGAAGTTGTTTGAATAAATTTAAGGAGCCAATCCTGAAAGAAAAATTGAAAGCAAAAGAGAGAGTGGGAGGGTGGGAGGAAGAGCAGGTTTAGCTTTGTAAGATACTGCTTCCATCTTCCTCTCTGAGCTTGCTGGCCAAGAATAGAGGTGAGGCAGAAGTGTGTGAATGGGGGATGTTCAAGGAGCCCCTGGCTGCTTCAAGAAGTGGCGTCGGCAGTTTGGTAGGCTGTATTCTGCTCTTCTTTCTGCTATTTCAGTCTTGAGAGAAGGGGTTGGATGCAAACTGTATAAAATAATGCTGATGGGACTCTGCAGGTCTCCTGATAACCTGTCCATAGAGCAAATTGTGTTTTAGTCTGATTGCTAAAGAAATTAGCAAACTGAGTCATAATGGAGTTTTGTTTGGAGAAAACATGTGGCACTACTTACTGGGTTGTCATATGGATCTAGTATTAAAAATAGTTGAACTGTTTGAACTATACATTTGGATTCTTTGGGGCTGTAAAGTATTAATTGCTTACTATGTTTTTGCAGATGTTATAATTATTAAGTTTGATTGTCATTCATTACTGCATCGACAGAAATCTCCAACTTACCAGCTTTTAGAATTTTTATCTTAGGTTATTAAAATTATTAAGGTTCTAAGGTACTAAGTTAATCTTAAATTGCTAATATTAAAACCTCACTTTAGAAAGAAAAGATATCAGCCAGAAACTTAATCACTTTGTGAACCAAATCTAGCACATTTTGCTCACTGGTTGAGCAGTCATGTAACATTTGGTGGTGGGTGTTAATAGTTTTATCTTTCATGTATCAGTTCACAAGTTCTCTCAAAATTAATCCCAAGAATATGAAGAGGAAAAAAAGGTGTTGCCTGTAATTTTGATCAGCAGAAACAAAGTGGAATTTTCTGCTACAGTGTTGGTGGGATGGCATATGGAGCTACTGTTACATTTTTCCTGTAGCTGTTGGCTGCAGAGCATTGCATTCAAGTACATGGGCACTCCCTGGCTAAATCTTAACTTTGTACAAAATTGTTTATATAGTGAAGTGAGTAGACGGGTAAAAATCTGAATTAAAAGCTATTTTGGAATGGTAATAAATATGGACAATAACCCCAGGACAGATTGTTGAACATGCCTGCCTCTTCAATGTTCCTTGGTCATGTTTAGGTAGTAGAACCCCTAATGGTGTGGTTGCCTTTGAAATAGAATAGTATTTGTGTTGTTGTACACATGCCTCTATTTAGTGGACTATTAGATAGCAAATTGGTACAAACCATGTCCAGTTTAAGTTTTATGAGAATGACAGTTTTAGAATTGCAGAAGGAACAGAAACTGCCATCTGAGCAAAATAAACACTATTTCTACTCTATGATTATAAAATTTTCTGCATACTTTCATTCCTATATCATAAGGCTAAAGATAGAAAGATCTTTTATTTTTATTTAAACATGTAAATATGTTATGAAACAACTAAAATGTAATCAAAAAGCTAATTTTCTGTATCCTTGCCTGATTGGTGAATAATTCAAATAGATTGGTTTTTTACATCGCCTCATTTTTGATGCAGCAAAAATAAATATAACACCAACTGACAAATGCACTCTCATTTGAATTTGATTGCATGGAAAAATGTCCAGGAAGAACAGAAAGCATAACTGAAAATGTCATTGGAGGGAAAATAGCTTTGGACTGCCTATTTAAGGAAGGATGATCTATTGCCAACCATTTCCTGCAAATAAGTCTGGTCTCATGCAATTGTACATAGAAGAAGCCTAAAGGCATTTTGCTCACCCACAAAAGCATGCTTGACTAATGAATGGTCCATGATTTGTCAGGACTGAAGATACTTGCTTTATGACTAAATCCAGTATATAGCTCCCTTTCCACTTCTGAATTCCCTTTATTCCTTTTACTATATGCTGGCATCTTTGTGAAATATATATACCGGTTTGTCACAAATTCAAGTGGTCCTAGAGATTAAGAACAAGAGTTTTAATTTCCTGCATTTTTGAGATTGGAGTGATCATCCTGTCTGACAAATTGAACATTTCTTTTTGAGATTATATCTTTTAAGATTAAAATCTCCTTTTTTTGTGAATGTCTGTACAAGGTAGAAAATACTTTTTTAAAAATATCAAGTAAAGTTATTTTTTCTGTCTTACACAAAGATAAATCTGCTTAGGGTATGAGTTGTCCAAGTTTCATGAGCGAGTAGGTGGATGAATCCTGGTTATCCACAGGATTTAATTAGGATATTGGTCAGAACCCTGACACAGTTCCTGCTGTATCTGTTGTTCACAAATACCAATATCACCATCAATGACTTATCCTACCAAGTTAGTATGATAGTTATGTCAATAATAAGCTGTCCCAAGATGCTTTGCAAAAAGCACTTCCCTTATTTATTCAGTATCAAAGACCAAAGCAATTGGCAAGCGATTTGTTACTTGTTTATTTTATTTTGCTGATCAACTAGCATACTTCTTTTATGTAAATGAATAATAGGCAGTAGGAATAACCTTGAGAAACAGGAGGAAGAATCACCACTAAGACAATAGTCAGGTAAATAAAACCTGAAATTAAGACAGCAATATAATTTGAGAAAGAATTTTGGACATGACAGTCTCTAGTTCTCATGAAGATAAAGGGACAGGGAGGTGCATTCAGTCTTGTAAGATTCAGTTACTATACTATTATAATAAAAGTTGTATTAGCCTCAGACACAATGAGATACTTTAATTCACAAGACTTATGTTCTGTTTAAGATATGTAGTTCTTTCCTCCAAGAGAGCAGAAAGTTCCAAAGGAACAGTTGAGGAGCTGTCAGTTTTCATTGTCCCAATACCCCTCTCCTTTTAAGGTATCCAGGAATCATGTTATAAAAAGTAGAATTTGTAGTTGAAGGACAGGTGCTTTTTAAATAGAATAGCTTGAATTGGATGAGTTGAGGAATTCACAAAATCACTTTACATTGTCATTTTGACAACTGTGTTTCCCAATTCTTGCATGTCTCTTTTTTTCTTCTCAGTGGAAATTTAAAAAATTCAACAACTACAATTGAATCTAGAATTGAATTCAGCAACTAGAATTGAATGGCCTGGCAGGATATTTTGAAGAAACTGCTACTGAGCAATACTTGACTGGATGAGATGGACTGTAATCTGATAATGATAAAGCTGCTTCATATGATTTCTACTTTTGCTTTCCTTCAGGCCTGAAGTTATCATCTTTTTGATATCAGCTTCCGTTTTCCAGGGTTTGAAGCAAGGGAACTTTTCCATAATCTTATCTCAGAATCTTTTAACCAGGGATAACAGGGATTGAACAGGGCATTTTCTGCCAGCAAAGCAGGTATCCTGCCACAAAAATATGTTTTTGATTCCAAAACTTTTATATAATGTAAGCTTTTATTTTAAGCTATTCCTCCAAAGTAAAGATACATAAATAGTTCATACTTCTATTTACAAAACTGAACTTAAGAAAACACAATAATCTTACTCTTTTAAAGGTGGAAATTTCTAATATTTTTTGTTGGGCTGATATGTTACTAATAGGCAAAGGACACCCTTTTTTTATCATCTAATCATATTACCATCCTTCGGTACTACTACCAAATGGAATACCCTAATGTCAGGAATGTGTTTAAGATCTAAAAATGGATAAAGCCTAACAAATTGAAGCAAAACATGCTATTCTAAATTGGACCATATTTTCTTGAAGGAAGCAAATGCAAAGACGTGTTCAACCACTGTTTCTCTGTTGAAGTAATGGTGTTGCTAATGATGTTATATCAGATTTCCCTGATATGTGAACTACAGTCTTATCTGAAGACTTGATTTCAGTCATCAATGTTGAAATTATTTCTAACCTTAAATATAGATAAGGCTTTAGTTGATTTAAAACAGCGCTGTCAAAGTCCTGGCTAGGTGTGTCATGTGTTGGCCACACCCACACCTGGTTTAGCAAAGGGAGGGGAAGTCCCGATACGTCACATGATGATGCCATGACATTATTTATTTATTTATATCCCTCCCTATCTCCCGCAGGACTCAGGGCGGCTTATACCAATAAAACAGTAAACCATACAAAAGTTAAAAATGAATTAAACTAACAATCCCATAATGATAAATTTAGAGTAAAATTTGGATTAAAATCAATCAAAACCATAAAAATCCCCCATCAATCCAGGCCGGCTTGATGGAATAAAAACATTTTCAAGTCGCGATGGAAGGAGCGGAGGTCAGGAGCCAACCGGAGCCTCCAAGGGAAGCTGGTTCCACAGGCTGGGTGCAGCCACAGAGAAGGCTCTTCCCCTGGGGGCTGCCAGCCAGCATTGTCTGGCTGACGGTACCCTGAGGAGGCCCTCTCTGTGGGAACGTACTGGGTGATGGGAAGCTGTTGCTGGCAGCAGATGTTCAAGCAAGTATCCCGGACCTAAGCTATGCAATGTGAGTTTGATGCCCCTGCTTTAAAATATACAGGCCAAACATTTTAAAGTTGTTAACGTGTGATACTAGTTCAATGATGTCCACTGCCTTCATATTTGCTGATTCAAAGTGCTTCAATTTGTGCCAAACCACTCAGAGGAAAAGAGAGACATTTGCAAGAATTGGGAAACATAGTTGTCAAAATGATGAGTGATGATTTTTGTTTATGTGTCACAATAGCCTGAAACCTGGAAGGCTGCTGATATGCACTGGTCTTGGGATTAAATATCCATATTGGAGGAATACTCTTAATTCCCATTGCAAGCCATTTTATAATTCTGGACACCCTCCCAATGAAATCAGTTTAAATAATCCTTGTGTGACATTGTTCAGAAAAAAAGCTTCTATTTTGCTACCTTATTGGTATCTAGACTAAATTTATTTTTCTGTTACACTGTGCCACATATTTTATTATTGTTTAGGGTTATATTGTGGTTGCTAAGTGTTCCTTTCCTATATTTTATTCTATTTAGAATTAATGTTAGTTGTCTTTTTTTCAGTAATTGCATTTTATGTTATGTTGCTTATTGTTTTCAATATTGGTAATAGAATGTTAGAAAAGGACTGGGAAGAGCCAGTTTCTAGATCTGCCTCTCAGCCATGAAAGTTTTTATTTTCTTAGCTGATACTGTAGGACTATTGTTTTGGGAAGAAATAGGAACTGTACACAGCCTTTACTTTTAGAAGAAAGGTGGGATTTAATAGTTACAATAACAACTAATCTTTTTTTCTATCTTTAAGCTATATATACAGTATAAAATTTTGCTGTCTTAAGCGTGTTGATTTGGTAGCTACAGAGAATTAAACTGTTCAGAAAAAGAAAGCAGCAATGTGAAACACTTTGCAACTGTTCTGATTGTTTGCCAGAATTAATTAGATAGAAATAAATGATTGAGTATCTTGCATTAATTTCCTTGCTTTCACTGTACTCATATTTTCTCATGCAAAGAGAACTAAGAGCTGAAAATGGGTTAATTCCAACGTGAACAACATTCAGGTGCAGTGTAATGTTGTTCTTTCAAGAAGGCAGTTTCTGAATCATCCACCATGTGTGTTTTGATAAAATGCAATTACATTTAAGTACTTGGAAAAAAGTTGAGATATCTAAGTACTATTTATACAGTGTTGTTTTGAAACACAAAAAGCAGAACAGGGCAAATATGCAAATAAAAACACATATACATCTAGTGATATTTAGAAATAATAGTCTATACCAACTTCTTACCATATTGTTCTGTTTCATCCGTCTTATTCTCTTTCTAAACTATAGGGAAATAATGAATAGAGCAATTACTATTACAGTAAGTTTTAGCAATTACTGATAGAAGTATGGAAACATTTGGAATAGGTATTTGGCCCAAAACGCACAGAATCCCCAAAGAGACCAATTGTTAGACATGCTAGATTTGATTATTGATCTATTGCCCAAAATGCAAGGAACAGTTTAAACCTTCTTCTAAAAAAGATAACATGTTCTCTAGTCAGCCCTTAAATTTTGGACAAGTACTAAAAGTTCTTCAAATGACAGTCAAAAGGAATTACTCTGAAATATAAATAGATCTATACTGTCTTTTGAAATTTTGTGTATTTCTTGAATGCATCTAAAGTGTGTTCCTTGCATCACTAAGGAAAAGGGATATTAGAAAAGCCAGCTATTTGATAAGAGTAAACTTGGAGTGGAAAAACTTTCTCTTGGACAAGGCTTAGCAGATGGATTGATTTGCACAGTGTTAAGAACTGGTTGTCTATAGAAGGCTACTAGACTAGCTAAGCAATTTGTGAAGCCAAGTCTGATTTTACCATTTGATTTTGAATGTGTGTGGATTTGGAATCAGAACCTGTATTATAATTTTAAATTGTGTAATTCCATAATTAAAAGAAGAAAATAGATCTGATGGCAGAGATATGTACTTAACCTAATTTTGGAGAATTGATGACGTTTATCTTTAGTGGCTGTTATCAGCAGAAAAGCAGGAATGAGTTCCATAATTAATTTCATTGCATGCAAAAAAAAGTTTATATAATCCCCCGCAGATGGTATTTTCTATTTGTTTGTGGGGGGGGACGGGTTGCTCAGGTCCTGTTTGGAAATGTAAAGGGTAGAGAAAGAATGAGAGAGAAAGAACAATTAGCCTACAAAATATATTGGTTTCTGATAAATTAAATTCTTGCTTCATAGCTAGATAATTTTGCTTAAATGGCTACACAATTTGCAAAAGATGAAGGACTAGGCAGTTGACCTGATATTTAATTATTGAGAACTTTTTCTCAGAGGGAGATGCAATGTTGTAGGCAAGCAGAATGTGTCCAAGCATGTGGTATGTAGCTAATTGTGGCGTATGGTTCCAATCAGGACATAGGCAATAAGAATTTGTGGTACATAAGAACATGCATATGGGAAGCTGTAATTTAAACAACGCTTCTTTTTATGTATGCCACTAATTGTTCTTCAGTAGTTCGGGGATAGGAAAAAATAGAAGTATCAAAGTCTTCCGGAACTTCAGTCCATAGCAGCCTTAGCCAGCCTGCCATTGGTGAGAAGAACTATGGCTTTTAGTAAGGGCTGCAAGGCCACAGATCTCACATAACTGTGAAAGAGGAAAAAGCTTCAGAACAGAGATGCATGTATAACTTGTAGAAGGTTTTGAGGTGGTATAGACGTTGGTAGTGCTGGAATTAGATTTCAGCATTATCAGAAGCTAATTCTGGTCTTAAAAGTTTTCAGTTGCAAGCAGTTCATTTCAAAGTGCTAAAAATGTTGAATAGCATTTCAGAGCTTCAATAACAGTGACTTTTGTTTACCCTGAACAAAGCAAATGTGATGGCTACTTGTGTATTTATTGGAGTAACTCGAAGTCAACCTGCAAGGCAGATGTTTGCAGTATGTATCCATTTAGGCTAGGTTTTTGTGCTCTGTTGAAAACAGGATTAATTTGGTTCCCATGAGTTTACTTATGTTGAGTGGTTTATAAAATTGTCACCATAAAGTTCAGATTATTTGTCCCCCTGTTCAACATTTGGTTTTGAATTTAACTTCAATTGATTTTGTCTTTAATCGGTTGCACACACACACACATACAAATCCTTCCCAACATATCCCAGACATTAGTTCTGCATTTTTTTAAAAAAGTATCTTGTATTTTGCATTATGTGAATATTTAATTGACTATTTATAAAAGTAATTCTTTTGAGTTTATTCAAAAAGAAATCTAACTTCAATATACTTCCTGAAGTTGTAAATGCTAATAATACTCTGCTTGGAAAAATAGTTCCCCATCAAGTTCCCCACTTTAGCATTAATCCTTTTAATTATGTGCTGCTTTTAAAAAGTGTGTCTAGATGCTCTCATTATGCTAAAGTAAATTAGATATCTCTGCATTGATCTATATGCCCTTGATGAAGTTCTAAGATAATTAATTCTAAAGTTTATTCCAAATCCCAATTATGCTTTCTATTGATCAGCATCATGATTATTTCTCTATCATTCTAATTTGGATGAGAAAAAAATTAGTAATACTGACATGTCTGTTAGCAAGTTTTTGGATCTACAATTGTGTGACTGAGTTGAGTCCAAGACCCACAGTCCAATTGTCATTCGAGAAACAGAAATTCAGAGGGTATCATCACAACAGAATAAGCAAGATTGCACAGACCCTGTTGCTATATATGAAAGTAATCTCAGTGTAATTGCATATCTTTAGAGACTGATTTTGTTATGGAATTCTAAATCATGAACATTACTGATTTTCCCTCTCCTTTTCTCTGGACCTCCAAAATAGTCTTACAATAGTGTGGAAAGGAAAGGATTTTTCCTATAGGTCAGAAATATTTTCTCTCTCAAGAATGCTCTGCCTTCCTAAAAATCAGTATGGAATGGAAAAACTTCTCTATTTAAGAGATATAAATTGGTTTTGATCTGAGTTGAAAATAGCTTTTAGCTTTTTTCCAATTTGGTCCATTTGAGAAGGCACAAAATCTGGAGTAAAATGGAAGACTTAAAGTTTATGGGTTTTCAGTGCTAACTATAGCACAGACTTCACTTATCCAACATTTGCTTATGAAGAGCAATGCATAGGACCATCTCCATCTGATTAGGATCAGATGTACATCAGCTTCTGGTCTATTTACTTCTGTGCTGTAATTACAAATGTATGTTCAACACACTGGGCCTCTTCTCCTTTCGTATCGCTAAAAAACCCTCATTTTGAGCAGCAAACTATGTTTGAAACTGTTTTGAAATGAAGTGGCTATGTCAATTATCTTTTTAGTTATTTTGTATAGACAGCTACCATGGATGAGTATCATATTGGGAGAATCTCTCCCCTATTATGTAACGATTTAATTAAATTTAAATTCTCCAACTGAGAAAAACAGATTAAGTTTTGGATAACTTTGCTTCTTGGGGAAGTGGTATAATTTGTACTGTTTGTTTTTATTCTTTTTGAAACAATTGAAAAGTGTGAAATTGAATTTAATAATGTCATATATTAGGTGATTTGGAAACCCGTAGTGCTGAATATTGAGGCACATATATTCTCACAATTGGAAATTTGAGGACCGAAGAACTTGAAAAATTAGCCTGCAGATGATAAGGGTAAATGAAAGAATAGCCTGCAGATGATAAGGATCTGATAAGGGTAGCAGGATAAAAAGTGATGTACATTTGATTAATACAAATAAAAATCAGTAAAAATGCTTATGATTTTAAAAAGTATGGCAACAATGGAAAAATAATGAAGAAGCAGGGAGACACAAAGATATCTACATGCATTATTTCAGTATTTTTTAAAAAGCCAGGGACATTAGAAATAGTTTCGGAAATCGGTCTGTCTAAGCTCCAAGATAGATCTCATATATCTAGTTCTTTTCAAAATGGTTGGAAGTAGTCAGTCTCAGAGTGCAAGGCTTCTCTTAGATTAAAGACCACAATCTGTTTTCTTTTTTTGTTGTTGTTGTTACTTCTGCTATTTCAACAAAAACTTCCTTACCTTCAGTGGCAGGGAGCCTTGATGTTACTTTGACATTTATTGATGACACCTTATATAAATAATTTTCTTTGTCTTAACAAAAAGTTTATTCTGCAGATCTCTAGGGAGAGGAAAGAAATGGAAAGCCTGAGAGATGAAATGGAAAACTATAGGATCAGCCTAACTGGGGCGGGGGGCGGGGGGAGGAGTGGAGCTGATAAGTGGGAGTGAAGGTAGAGTCGCTCAGTGTAGCAGTGGGGCATAGAATACAGTGCAGAGCCAAAACAATCCAGACTCAAATGTGTTTCAGACAGAAAAAAGGGATTAAAATGCTAATAATCAGACAGGTAGCAAATTATTATAGATTTAAAGGATGCACTCTTATGCTCTATGTTTTATTTATACCAGCTGGAAACTATTCTCTGAGTTTCATAGTGAAGCAATGCTAAAGCACAGTAGTGCCAAAAATCAGTCAGGTAGTGAATCTACAGGTGAAATTATTAAGTTAAATAATTGTTTACTTCTGACTCTATGAAAATGTTTTGAATAAGCATTGCTGTTTATCTGCAGAACCACCTTTTTCTCCTCCTTACACCATGTATTTATTATAGAGACCACTACATACAATGAAAGATACATGAAGTATTGTTCACAATTATCAAGGCCTTGTTTTCCAACTATGTCTCAACTGCTCCTCATCATTTATGGACAAATAAACAATAGATCTTCATATTCATGTCTAAGACTTAATTTGGAATTGGATGATTCTGCCCCATAATCATAAAGGGCTAACGTTGGGAAATCTGTTTGTGAAAGGAGGGAATTTTAAAAGAGAAGGTCCATATTATTCCTCATCTCTCAATTGAATAACTGTAACAGCAAATTACAGTAAGAGTAACTAAAACAGTAAAAGAAGAAGAGGACAACAGAGAATGAGGTGGCTGGATGGAGTCACTGAAGCAGTCGATGTGAGCTTAAATGGACTCCGGGGGATGGTAGAGGACAGGAAGGCCTGAAGGAACATTGTACATGGGGTCGCGATGGGTCGGACACGACTTTGCAACTAACAACAACAACAACAAATATTGTCCAATTCCCAGGTCACAAATTACTGATCAATGTATATATAAAACAAGGTAATCAAATGATATATTTTATTTGTCAGTAATACCTTTTTTCTTTATATTTATTGGTGAATGAAGCAGAAAGAACCTGCCAAAAGTTAAAGACTGCTTTTAACATTGGAGTGTAAGAAGGATTGTAAATTGAATTTTAATGGATTTTAGTCAGCGAAAGTAGAAATCAGTTTCCTGGATAAATATTAGTTCATTTTAGAGAATAAGTATCTGTTTTTAGGAATGGAAAATATCTAATTCCACAAAATTTGGTGTATGTGTGTGTGTGAATGTATGCCTTGAATCAGTCTTGACTCCTAGCAACTGACTGTACAAGTCCCTGCAGTTTTCTTTGCAAGATTTTCAGAAGTGCCATTGCCTTTTTCCCAAGACTGAGAGATTGTGACAAGCCCAAAGTCACCCAACTGGTTTTGGGCCTAAAATGGGACTAGAACTCAAAGTCTCCTAGTGTTTCTGAATTCCATGTAATACAGAATATCAAAATAACACTTAGTAAATAGTATAGAGTACCTTAATCTCCATTTTATTTATGTGTTGTTGTTGTTAGTTGCAAAATCATGTCCAACCGAAGTCACAACCCCGTGGACATATTCCTCCAGACCTTCCTGTCCTCTATCATCCCCCAGAGTCCATTTAAGCTCACAACGACTGCTTCAGTGACCCCATCCAGCCACCTCCTTCTCTGCCATTTCCTTCTTTCGCCCTAAATCGTTCCTAGCATTAGGCTCTTCTCCAGCGAGTCCTTCCTTTTCGTTAGGTGGCCAAAGTATTTGAGTTTCATCTTCAGGATATGGCCTTCTAAAGAGCAGTCAGGGTTGATCTCCTTTAGGACTTAACGTTTTGATCACCTTGCAGTCCAAGGAACTCACAGGAGTCTTCTCCAGGACCATAGTTCAAAGGTCTCAATTCTTTGGCGCTCAGCCTTCCTTACGTACTTGAACCTAAATACTTTCAAGCACTTTAACAGTATTTAAACATTCACAGCATACAAGAACCACCAAGAGCCTTGGTGGTTCAGGCAGCTAATGCCCCCTTAATTACTAACAACTGCCTGCAATTAGTGCAGGTTCGAGTCC
>JANHFR010003416.1:156259-167012 GCA_032468015.1 Mimophis mahfalensis
GGCTTGGAAACAGAGATGAGCACTGCCCCCTAGAGTCTAGAACGACTAGCACATATGTGCGAGGGGAACCTTTACCTTTACCTTACCTTGTGAGGGAGATAGGCTATTTCTAAATTTGACAAATAAAATATATGGTAGAGACCTATGTGTTTACTCCATTTTATAAACCCAGAGGTTTATAAGGTTTATGAGAGGTTTACAGTACGTATTTTGAAAGGGCAGAGCTGGGCTATCAATTTTACTACTTGTAACTCTAGTTCCTTCATTGTAATATAAAATCAAAAGTGGCCATTCTAATGAGTCATGGTTGTCACTTCATTAAAGTGCATTGCCAGTATTGTCAGAAGGGAAAGAACTGAGACTGATTCTGTTCACATAGGCTTTCAAGAATTTCTGGGTTTTTTAACCAGCAACAGAATGTAGCTGATTCACAAGCTATGCTGAAAACAGCATGTTAAAACTATCTGTAAAGCACGAATAATCTGCCTGCATTGCTGTTATCTCCTGTCCTCTCATTAGCAATATGTAAAACCTCTGGTCAATAAGAGTATCAAGACTCTTCAGACTATGCCAAGCACCTAGGCTTAACCAGTGCTACTCACTATAGTCCAGATTTGCTGAACTGCAAGTTACAAAAGAAGTTAATTCAATTCCATGGCTGAAAATTAGAAATCTTATGGCAGTTATTGGTGGATTAACCATCCACAATAAACCTTTATGTTATGTGAATTGGTCTGGAATCTCATGACTCCTGGCAACTTCACTATATCTAATTATGTCCTACACACCATCCTTCAATCTTAAAACAGCTGAGACTAATCTACTCCAGATATTCATAATCTCCCCCCATCCCTTCTTTTTATGATCTTTTTTTATGAAGTTGCTTTTATCCGCCTTTGTTGGCTGTAATAGCAAACCCCTTTCCCTTGGGATGGTTCTCCTATTTAATTGGTTGTGTGCAAATCTCTGCTGTTCGAAATAATCCAGTTGATGTCATAGTATCTACTATTAAAATTCTTTATTTTCCTCTGGAACAATATCCCTCATTTCTTTAAAAATATTTTACATAGGAAACCTGCTTTTGTCTACTGCAATTACAGTCTTTCTTATCCATGGGGTTCAACCATATCCAGATGTATTACTTACGTTAATGTGGGGATATTTTGCTTCTATAACTTCTTTTAGGGCACATGCTCTAGAAATAGGCAACAGTATACCAGTATACAATTTCCACAATTTAAGTTTCTTTTGATAAGAGATTTGGGTCACTTCATCTTCCTCCTGACATAGTCTTAAATGCAGGATATAGTGATTTATAAGGATGTCCATGTTCAAGTCCTTACTTATCCATAAAGCTTGCTAGATGACTTTGGGCTGATCAGCTAACTTTCCTTATAGAATTGTTGTCAAGAAAGGAGACCTCCCAATGTGTCTCTTTGAGGTCTTAGGAGAAAAATAATCATAATCAGTAGAGTCCCTTCCACTATTTCTGCAGCATCTCTTGAAAGCTGTTCATGGCATAGGGAAGGACAACCACTTCTGCCAAACCAACAGTTTGCATAAACCAATCTCCAATTAAGGTGAAAGAATTCCGCTTCAAATCTTATTTGTAAAGACAGGTTATCTGTAGCCTTGGCTTATTCTTCCTTTCTCAATTCTTATAAGAACTATAGAATTGGGAAATATGTAATGTAGCTATTCTCAAGTTCCCTGGGAAGAAAACAGGATATACAAATAATAAATAAGGATCTTGCACTTTAATTAAGGATTAACGTATGGACAGAAATTGTCCTGATAATCCAGAAACAATATCAGGAGGAGTGTTTCTGGATTCACAGGATCATGCCTTACTTTATTAAAGATCCTGGTCTGTGAGAAATACCAGTCAATGTTGATACCTAGGTTAACAGGACTGTATCTCAGAGGTAAACTACTGTACATGCCTTCTGTACGGAAGGTTCAAATTCAGGCCCACAACTTCTTATCACTGTAAAATCCTTCCCTCTGTATAGCCAGTGCTGTCTTAAAAGGATGAGTGTTCCTGTGAACCTGGTTAAAGTGTGGGATGAATTTTCCTGATGGCAAGCATTTATAGTCTGCAGTGAGTAATTAAGAGGTTAACAATGAATTAGCAATTTTTATTTTTTTAAGAAGGCTGAAAAAGATACACTTGCTTTTCTTTTCTGTGTAGGGACAACCTGGAAAGCAGAATATGATCTAATCAACAAAAGCCCACCCTGGCTGCTTTGTACTGAAAAGTTGTTTGTAGGAGTGTGAAAAGGATAGTTCGGTCTGTTCCTCTGAGTTGAGGAGTTTTGGTCATGCTCCAGATTCACTGTACAGATTCCAATAATGCAGGGTTACTATAATCATGTGTGTGCTAAATGGAGCCAGCTGGAGAAGGTTCCTTCAGTGCTGCTTTGCTTCTTTGGCAGCTTGTTTGATTTTTGTCAATACCATATGTATAATGCAGGGGAGCCCCTTCTCTAGACACCCTGTCTCATTTGTTGGCATGAAAGAAGCTGGGCGGTGGTGATGGTGCTGACACAGGCATGCTTACAGTATGATAATGAATAGGTGTATGATCTCACAAGCAAGACTCCACCTCTGCAATGCTCAGGGATTTTAATTGCCTGCAAAATAATTTGAAATCACAATGAGAGAAGAGAAAACAGCTGTTTGATCTTAACCGATGTTGTCTTCTCTCTCTTTGCTAGAAGAGAAATATGTCACAATTCAGTCCTATACCAGCCAGGGGAAGGATGAAATTAGTTTCGACAAGGGAGTCACTGTGGACGTCATTCAAAAGAACCTGGAAGGATGGTGGTACATAAGGTAATGTCATTTTGGCATGTGCAAGCCTTTTGCTTCCAACAAAATCCTATATGTTTCTGTCAAAGATAGGACCCAAAAATGTTTCAAATAAGAAATGCTAATAATGTTATGAAAGCCAGTTAAACTATTTTGATAACATATGTAAAATAAGATTTACAGTTTGTGGATTTCTTCAGCTAGGGGGACAATAGACGACTTCTGTCTTACAAATTGGATAGAAAAATTAAAACCAAGTATAGCTGTTCTTGCATTTAAGAAGGATGGGTGGTTAAGTGGGTTTTCCAAGAAATTTTTCTTTGGATTTTCCTAGTTTTTTCAATTAAAGCAGTGTTCCATAGGTTTGTAGTATACTATTTTAAACTATGGGAAGCTTTTAGCGCTCTCTGTTTGTGTGTATACATGTATGTAATTTGCATTCAGCTACAACAGAAGGTTTTTAAAGAGCAGCACGTTCTGCTAGCATATGTGTTGAATTTTTGCAGAGAAGAGGTAATCTTGGCTGTAATTCAAACACTTTCCTTCTGGTAGCTTTAAATGATTAGTTCCATGCAGAAACCCAGGGCTTATTTTTAATGACATAGCTCTAGATACATTAAATGCCACGTAGGCGTTTGCTGTGCTCAGCACAATTCACTCCTATTTCTGGTTAATGCAATACAGATCAAAAGCACACAAAAATATAAAAATTGTTCAGAGTTAACTGTAACGGCTACGTTTACAAACTGATCCTAATACTTCTGCTTCCTTACTTTCTTTGAAATATCCTACAGAATTTAGCTGGGTTTTTTCCCAAACAGTCATAAAGATTGCAGCCTTGCAGTTCAACTATTAAGTAAAATCACTATAATTCAAATGGAAAAAAGAATGAAGTTGATCAAGAAGCCTGGAAAGCTGACTTTAACTAGACCTGTAATAAAGGCTTGCCTTTATTACAGAAGGCTTGCCTTTATTACAGAACCTTCTTCAGGGTGACTCATTTTACCCCCAGATTCTGAGAATTATTTTCTGTTCATTTTACTTTGCATATAAAATAGATATCTTTCATAGTTTGTCATTTACTTTTGAAGTTTGACCATCTTACAACACCTATGGTTTGAATAATGGAAACATACTGAGATCTATATGTTCTATAAACATAGTGACTCTAACATCTTCACTGCTAACTCTTCCATCAACAATAAATGAAAGCTGATAGAGTGGGAGTAGACTCTTAACACTGTGAGCAGAGAATGGTTGGCCTTGTGTCAGCTCTGCATTCTTCTTTCTTTAAATCATTCTCTGGACTTTAATCCAAAGCCAAGGGTGCAGGAGCAGAGTGCACGGCATTTGCAGGAGGAAAAACAATGTCATCAACTCTCCCTGATTTTACTTTTGAATTCTCTTTTTGTTTTTAAAGATTGGTTTTGTACTAGCAAATCTTATTGTATCTTAAACCTAACAGAGCTTTAAAGCATTCAGCATTTTCACTTAAGATGACTATACTATAGGAACTTCTATATTATAATTAGAATTTTCATCCTCTCTGATTGCTCACATTGCGGTCTAAAAATAAGCCATGTTTGTCCTTTTCTTATACCAACCTTGAAAATATACAGAGAATGTAATTTTGTATCTGGCTCTCCTAGCTACTAAGATCGATGGAATGCTCAAAAATCCCACATAACCTGTTCATATAAAATGAATTATATTTCTAGCCTGTCCTATCCATGTTTTCTAGTAAAGAAATTTTACAACTTTTACAGCAATCAAGTATCAAAGTACCACTTGTATATATATTTGCATTGGTATATCTGGTGGTTTGTTTGGGGAGGGAAGAGCTTTCTTTTTCAGGAAACTGTAAAAAAGGAGGATATTGTTCTTACAAAGAAGATAAAGAAAAAGAGAACACCAATATTTTTGTTGCTATTCTATTTTATTAAAACTCCCATGATGAAATGGTATCATGTTGGCAATTTTACATTCAGACTTTTTTCCAGCAGAATAGTTATGTTTATATAATCACTAAATTGAGGGTGGAAAGTTTGTTGCCTCTGCTATGACTTCAGCTACCTTAATAGTATAACAAAACATATTTTTTATTCACCCATAATTTCTGAGATTTAACTTACCTGTTACTGGTCTTTAAAATAGTTCCCAGGTGTCAAAACTTGAAAGGTTTGCTTGAAACAGAATGGCACAGCTTTTCATATTATTCAAGGCTTGAAGATGTATACTTTGTGTCTTGGATGGTAATAACACTGATAGGTGAAGTCTACCTAAAATTAATTCATGTAGAAGTTTAATCCAACCTCATTCCCTTTGCATAATGTTAGCCAATTAAAGAGGTTTACCCAAGGGCATGGCATCTGGCGCTCTCAGTTCCTGGCAAACAAATGCTGAAGAAATGGAGGTAGTGACAGACTTTATTTTCTTGGGCTCCAAGATCACCGCAGATGGGGACTGCAGCCAAGAAATTAAAAGAAGCTTGCTCCTGGGGAGGAAAGCCATGACAAATCTAGACACCATACTAAAAAGGAGAGGCATCACCCTGCCAACAAAAGTACGCATAGTCAAAGCTATGGTTTCCAGTTGCAATGTATGGCTGTGAAAGTTGGACCATTAGAAAGACTGAGCGTCAAAAAATTGAGGTCTCTGAACTATGATGCTGGAAAAGACTCCTGTGAGTCCCTTGGACTGCAAGGCGATCAAACCGGTCAGTCCTAGAGGAGATCAATCCTGACTGCTCTTTAGAAGGCCAAATCCTGAAAATGAAACTTAAATACCTTGGCCACCAAATGAGAAGAAAGGACTCATTAGAAAATAGTCTAATGCTGGGAAAAATTGAGGGCAAAAGAAGAATGGGACAACAGAGAATGAGGATGGAGTCACTGAAGCAGTTGGTGTGACCTTAAATGGACTCTGGGGGATGGTAGAGGATAGGAAGGCCTGGAGGAACATTGTACATGGGGTCGTGATGGGTCGGACATGACTTCACAGCTAACAACAACAACAACCCAAGGGCAATGGATATAATCAGCAGCTCAGACTTCATTGCTACCCAAATATAATAAACTTTGTGAACAGCTGGGAATGTGCTTTGCTTCACATTTTCTTAGCACTCGATAATGAGAACTGATTCTTTAAATTATCCCTATTCTCTTCTTCCTCTAGTGTCATAACTGAATTAATGAAAAGGAATTTTTTGTAGGTTAATCAAGGATAGTAATTTTCTATTTAGATTAGGAATGTGATGCTGCTAAAAGCAGTACCAAAAATCCAGATATACCCAAATGTAAATACAAAGAATATAAATATTGCATTTCTTACATCAGGTAGAGTCAGAAATACTGAAATTCTTGCATTCTTAGTTCTCTTCTCCTGTAGCTCTGTATTCCATCCAAACCTCTGCTGTGCTTTCCTTTACCCATTAAACAGATAATAACAGAGATTCATAAAAGATTGTTGATAGGAATAAAAAGGGCACAGAAAGGGACATACATTGTGGCATTATAAGTAGCTTTAAAAACTGATGATCAGTAGGAGAATTTGTGCAAGTAGGTAAGTAATTGCTATAAACAATACTTGTAAGGAAGTTTTTTTAAAATGGTGAGCTTAGGTGCTGCAGGAGGAACCAGTACAAATAATGGTGTAGCAAGTTCCACCTTAAATGCTTAACCTACTCCTCCTTAAATATAAATACAAAATGCTGATTCTGTTCTGATTTTCACTTTTCTCCCTTCCACTCCCTTCCTGGTTTCCTTCCCTCTGGAATAATTCCAGTGTTCTGGAGCTGGAAAGCAGATGTTTTAAAAGGGAAAGAAAATGCTCAAACAGAGGCAATTTTGACCATTCGCCTTTTTCTTTCAGTATTATGATAGAATATTGAGTTTTACCTTCAGAGAGCATTAAAACATCAGTGGGTTTTTGGATAGAAACCTAGTTTTTCTTCTTTGCCTTATTGCAATCTTCTGATTGTACTCTACTTCTTCTTTTCTCTCATTTTTTCTTTTCTATACTTGTTCAGAAAATTGGCTAATAATTGTTGTATTAACATGTACTTCAAGTTTTCCATAAAAGCTAGCTATGAAAACTAGTAAAGGGGTGGATTGTGTCCAATGCCATTTATTGGAAAGATATCAAGAAGGCTGCTTTGGAAGATTAACTGCATGATATTGCTGTACATGATTGCTCTACCGTCCATCATGTAGACTTGGATATTTTTTAATTGTGCAGAGTAGGAAGATATGGAACCTTGAGGTTTTAGGTTTCTAGTTTGGATCTTCCTCTTTGATGTTGTCACAGCTAGAGTGCTTTGATCCTATCAAGAGTTATGTTTCCTTCAGGGCCACCAGAAGAGCACTTGCACAGCCATTTCCTGAGGTGTCATGGAAGAGCATCAGGCTGCTTTATAGTGCATAGCTGGGCTTCTTAGCAATATTGCAACTGCCTACATTCTTTGTCAAATGTGTTAGTCCTGATGGGCTAGGGTTACTCCTAAATCCTATTCCGACTTGCTTATCTTTTTGCAGATCAGTTTCTAATCTTTCAGCTGAAAAATGAGAAGATTCTTGAAAACTTCAAAAGAAAAACACAGCTGCTTCACTGAATCTATGTGACTGATTCATTTGTCGGGTATATATACACTGACAACATAAGATGTGTTTAAAATGAAACTAATTCCGTTAATAGTCACTGCATGGAAGAGAGCAGTTTTGTTTTCTTTTGGAATTCAGGAAGTAAGAGAAGACTTTCCATTAGCCTGTCACATGGGTTTCGTTGTTTTCTTCCACAGATTTGAGCAAGAAAATGTGAGGAGTTTTCAGATAAAATCACAAAATAGTGCCTGCTGTCTCCCATGAACAACTTTGCATTTCCTCAAATTAGTTGTCTCTCAGCCTTAGTCCTATTGGCTTCACACCAAGGCCTGTGATTTTTACAGGGAAATCTCTCCTTGTTGTCCTTGGGGTTTTAAAGAGGCTACTATAGAGTTGTTCTCTGAGCTTGGTTGTTTTCTTGTAGACATTTCATTCTTAGACTAGGTAAGAAGTGCTAGAAGGGTGCGGAGTTTGCTTTCTATTTATATACAGCAGCTTGCCCTGTCAATGTTGGTGGGAATGTTGTCTTCTTCTTGGTAGTTCCTTGATTAGACTTTTGTTTACCTCTTGAGTTTGAATTGGTAGTTCATTTATTAGAGTTTTGTTTATTGTTTGGTGTTAATTCTAGTATTAATCCCTGCTTATCTGGAACGTTGATTATTGGCAAGGAGATATTCCAATCTTTTTGTTTCCTTTTACCTTTTTATGGTTTCTTTGGAATGTTGTATAAATGTTCTTTATCTTTATGTGTTAGTGATGACTGATTTGTCTGACTGTCAAGCTTCTAGGAATTCCCTAGCTCAAACTCAAAGCATGGGGGTGCAAAGATCTGGTCCATGGGGACACCCTGGACACAGCGGAAGACTGGCTCGCGATGACTCTGCTAGTGAAAACGAAGCTTGGGAGGGCCTTGTGTGCCCCCCCCCCACTCCATTTTTTCTGGCCAAAGGTTGCAGGAGTCCATCACAGCTGAAAACAGAGATCAGGAGCCCGTTTTCGCTGCCAGAACATCAGGCCACAAGCACCCCCCAACACAAGTGACATCATGGTGGCCACATCCACCCTGGCCATACTGAACCCAGCCCTCTGAGGTCAAGCACAACCCTGATGCAGCCCCCAATGAAATTGAGTTTGACACCCCTGCCCTAGCATCTTTGGATTTGGTCTAGCATGCTTAGTTAACTATGGTTAAGTCCGTCCATGTGCTATGAAATTAAGGAGTCTTTTTATCATGTCTTCTGAACCTAGTTCATGATTCCTCAAGACTCTTATCTTCCAGACTATGAGAAATGTTATTTAGTTGGCCAGGAGGCACTGACAAACAGAACATGCTTTTTAATAATTGCTGACTAATTTCTTCCGTATTTCTGAAATAGGTTCTTTTTTAAAGTTTCTGTGTTTAATAAACGTGAAACTCTGAGATTAGCTTCTGAACTAAATATTTCTGGGGCTGAACTGTCTAGTTAGCTTTGATTCACGTCCTTTTATATTGATTTAAAATGATAGAAATAAAAACTAATATATGTTTTTTCTTCCCTGTTTCAAAGTGGCATTCTTGAGTATTTTCTTAAGAATTAATTTAAATTCGTAATATGTTATTTTGAGTAAGCAGTGATTCTCAAGATCTGCTTCTCTGCTCTGACGCAGGAAGTCCTCAACTTACAACAGTTTGTTTAGTGACTGTACAAAGTTACAATGGCACTGAAAAATGTGACATGACCATTTTTCATAGTTATGATTTCTATAGCATCCCCATCATTATTTGATCAAAATTCAGATACTGTACTTGGCAACTGGTTCATATTTATGACCTTTGCTGTGCCCCAGTGTCATGTGATCTCCTTCTGCAAATTTCTGACAAGCAAAGTCAGTGGGGAAGCCAGATTCCCTTAACCACCAGGACACTAACTTATAAACTGCAGTGATTCATTTAACAACTGTGGCAAGAAAAGTTGTAAAATGGGGCAAAGTCACTTAACAAAAATCTCACTTAACAACAAATTTTGGGTTCAATTGTGATCATAAGTCAAGGACTTAGATTATTTAATAGTTTTGCTATTTTTAAGCATTTTAATCATTTTTTCAAACACATTTATACAGGTAGTCCTCGACATATGACCATAATTGAGCTCAAAATTTCTGTTGCTAATCAAGACATGTTTAAAGTAAGTTTTGCCCCTTTTTGTGGTCTTTTTTTGCCAGAGTTGTTAAGTTCATAGCACAGTTGTTGAACACTGCGGTTGTTAAGTTTGTAGTACAGTTGTTAAATGAATCTGGCTTCCCGATTGACTTTCATGGTCAGAAAGTTGCAAAACGTGATCACATGACCCTGGGATATAGCACCCATCATAAATATGAGTCAGTTGCCAAGCATCTGAATTTTGATCATGTGACCATGGGGATGCTACCATGGTTTTAATCATGAATGGTTGAAATTGTACAGTCATAACTCAATTTTTTCAGCACCTTTGTAACTTCAAACTGTTACTAAACAAACTCTTTTAAGTTGAGGACTATTTGTAATGCTAGCTCAGTTTCTGCACCACATTATGTAATTATGGTGTAAGCAGCTAAACGACAATCATTTTTTGTATTTTCAGATATTTAGATAAAGAAGGCTGGGCCCCAGCATCATATCTGAAGAAAGCAAAGGA
This sequence comes from Mimophis mahfalensis, assembly GCA_032468015.1. NCBI lineage: Eukaryota > Metazoa > Chordata > Lepidosauria > Squamata > Mimophis > Mimophis mahfalensis. The sequence goes on from JANHFR010003416.1 coordinate 166,323, forward strand.
TGAGCTTCCCTCTCGGAAAAAGAATCTTACAGGACCAGTGGAAATTATAGGGAACATCATGGAGATCAGCAATTTGCTGAACAAGAAATCTTCCAGTGACAAGGAAACTCAGTCAGAAATTGAAACGACGGAATCGCATGTTGCCAAGAAAGAAATAAGCTTGCCCATCTTATGCAATGACTCCAATGGCAACTTCATGATGACCCAAGACAAGCAGATTTCAAAGCAGGTGCAGGGATCTCCTGCCATAGCACGGATTGCCCCACAAAGAGCTCAGATTAGTAAGACCACAATGATCTTCTAACTTTCCTGCTCCCAAAGCTTATGACTTAGAAGCACATATAAAATGGGATTGTAAATTGAGAAAACAGTGGTTTGGAAAAGTTAGAGGGCTTATGATTTAAACATTTTGCTGCCTCCTGAACACATCTGTCCATTCTGATATTTCTCAGCTGTTAACTTTCCCAAACTTAATTTAGTTCTTTTCATTTCATTTCTTCACAAGTTTAAAATCTTATAAACATACAAAAAAGGGGATGGAGTGGCTCAGTGGCTAAGACGCTGAGCTTGTCGATCAGAAAGGTCGGCAGTTCAGTGGTTCAAATCCCAAGTACTGCATAACGGAGTGAGCTCCTGTTACTTGTCCCAGCTTCTGCCAACCTAGCAGTTCAAAAGCATGTAAAAATGCAA
>JANHFR010003416.1:167112-184296 GCA_032468015.1 Mimophis mahfalensis
TCTCATTTTAACTTATGTTTTGTGAATGTCTGTTTTAATTGCCCTGTACACCGCCCTGAGTCCTTATTGGAAAAGGGTGGTATATAAATACGATTAATAAATAAATAAATAAATATCCATGAATTTTGCGGTATGGAGATTCTACTGTGTGCTCTTCATTCAAAGTATGGCAATTTAGTATATATCAGAGTTAAGAGAATTTAAGATAGCCTTTCCCAGTACAGTGTTCTTCAGTGTTTGGTACATCTACCAGCATTTCTAATTCTGACCAGTAGGACTTTTAGATGGATCTAGGGTACCCTGCCAACTCACCACAGGACAACTTGCCACAAGATGATTCAACACAGGATAACTCAAGAGTGGGACAAGTTAATTGCAGTGTGCCTTGTCTAGCTTTAGGTTTAAACTTCTCAGGTTAGAGGTTCCAAAGGCTGGGGTGAGCTGTAATTCTACTTGTCCTTTGAGTTCTACTTGCAAGTTGTCCCACAGCGAGTTGGCCGCAGAGAGACAGCCATGGGGAGTCAGCCAGGGTGAGTTGGCCACAGTGAGTTGTTCAATTCTGGTTTTGGTTGGATGTGCCACTTCTGATGTCAGTTTAATTTTCTTGCTTAGGGAGTTTCAGCAGCCACAATTAATATTCATTTGTCTCTTGGAAGTAGATTTCTATTAATTTGATTTTAGATGTCCTTTTCCCTTGTTCTCTGACATGTTTAATTAATTTCTATGTCACTGTTTATTGCCACAGGGCTTTCAGTTACCTAAACCGCCTGAGCCACCATCAGTGGAAGTTGAATATTATACTATTGCAGAGTTCCAGTCTTGTATTGCTGATGGAATAAGCTTTCATGGAGGACAAAAGGCAGAGGTAAGACTAAAATAGGAAATGAGTTAATTATAGATAGCTGTCATATAGTAAGCAAAAATCAAAGAGAAGCTTGGATTAAAAAATGTATTTTTTCATCCATAATTAATTTATGATTTAATCCTTCTCTAGGTTATTGACAAGAATTCTGGGGGCTGGTGGTATGTCCAGATTGGAGAAAAAGAAGGCTGGGCTCCAGCATCATATATTGATAAAAGGAAGAAACCTAATTTAAACAGGCGAACAAGTACTCTGACCAGGCCCAAAGTCCCTCCCCCTGCTCCTCCTAATAAAGTAAAGGATTCTGAAGAAGTAACAGCTGCTAGTACCACAGCTTCAGGAGATGGCCAAGATTCCCCACACAAGCAGAGATATGAGGAACCAGAGTATGATGTGCCTGCCTTTGGTCATGACTCAGAATCTGAGCTGAGCCAAGGAGAAGATGGCAACTCAGACAGAAGCTCTTTTCACCTTCTAAAACCTTCCCCTGGATCATCTCTCCAAAGAGCAAAATTTCGAGTTGGAGAGTCTTCTGATGATGTGACTCATGAAGAGGAAACAATCTATGAAAATGAAGGGTTTAGACCTTACATAGAAGATTCACTGTCAAGCAGGGAATCTAGTGGAGATTCTGATTCTCGAACTTCCTCACTATCTTTGATCCAAAGAAATTCTCCACGTTCACTTTCTCCTAAACCCTCCCTTCTGAAACCCAAAAGTATTCAGACAAACTTTGGGAAGTCTCATTATAGTCATAATGAGGAGACAAAGCCAAGATCAGCCTCAGATGCTGGCCTAAGTAGTATACCCAAATCAAGCACAAAAAGGGATACTGGAGAGCTCATGTCTAGCAGAGCAAAACCAATGGTGAGGCCAAAACCATTTCTGAACAAAGCAGATTCTCAGAGTCAAGAAATAATGAACATCAGTACTTTACGTCATCATCTGAGACCAACTGGGCAACTCAGAGGTGGACTTAGAGGTTCAAGAAGTGAGGAGTCTGAAAGTCCACCTCAGACAATATCTGGAAACTCAGAAGAGTCTTTCAGAAGAAATTCTGCAGAATTCATTACATCACCTTCCCATACCTTATTTTATGCCAGCCAGCTAGCCAAAACAGAGAATGAAAGCAATCCCACAAAATGTCTGTATATAACCACTGATTCTTATCAAAAAGTTCAAGATTCTGAAATCAGCTTCCCTGCTGGAATAGAAGTGGAAGTATTGGAAAAGCAATCAAGTGGATGGTGGTATTTGAAATATGGAGAAATAGAAGGGTGGGCTCCTTCTCATTATCTGATGCCTTTTGATAACCAGCAACAAGAAAACACCTCCAGTGGGGGAGATACCACATCCAACCTGTCACAGGCAAGAAACAGAAGAAATGAAAGCAAATCGAATAGCCTGGAGAAAATAGAGAAGAAGGTCCAGGCACTGAATACTATCAACCAGAACAAAAGAACACCCCCTATTCCTAATAAGCCACCTGGTGGCTTCTCCAAAACATCCGGACCTGTTAAATTGCGAAATGGAGTTAGACAGCTAGCAGTGAGACCACAGTCAGTGTTTGTTTCTCCACCCCCCAAGGATAATAATCTGCCTTGTTCCCTTCGCAGGAATGAGTCTCTTTCTGCCACAGATCATTTGAGGGCCGTACGTCGTAATTCATCTTTCAGTGCTGCCCAATCCCAAATGAATGAGTCTAAAGTAAAACATGATGGCCGATTGGGCTCTGAAGGGCCAGATAATGCCTCCTACATACCAACTGACCGCAATGGAATTCCAGTGTCCACTGTCAGGCCCAAGCCCATTGAAAAATCCCAGTTCATTCACAATAACCTTAAGGATATTTATATCTCCATTGCAGATTATGAGGGAGATGAAGAAACTGCTGGGTTTCAAGAAGGTGTCTGCATGGAGGTATTGGAAAAAAACCCAAACGGCTGGTGGTACTGCCAAATCATGGACAGTGGGAAACCATTTAAAGGCTGGGTACCCTCAAATTATTTGGAAAAAAAGAAATAATGTTGCAATGTATTTAAATTCACTAATTTATACTACCCTATGGTGTACATTTGGGAGAAGGAAAAAGATAGAAAGATCTATTTCCTTTGTGCTATTGTACATACAGAGGACAGTTCAGTTTTGCTTGTGGCTCAGAAAGTGCCCTCTTTTAGGATGTTTTGAAGGAATACCCTCATTCTGCAAGTATCAAGAAAATACAGCTGGAATTAATGCCCTTTTATTTTCTTTTTCACCCCCACAAAGATGTGCATCAGGGTACATTACCCTATCTCCTGATTTTAATACTCAGAAACCAAATGTGTGCCTTTCACATTCTAGTTTGGAATTATGGGTTTACTTGGGTTTGAGTGGGAGTTTGATGCCAAATCCAAACCTGTTTTATAAAAAACGCTGCTTATTCATTTCTGTCATGTGATGTGGCCATAAGTAGTATTTGGTTGATTCCCCCCTTCACCCAAGATGTGTGGGGAACAGAACAAGTGGAAACAATTTTCAAGAAACCATCACTCTACTATTGCATTCTGGTCTCTAGATTGAAGATCTGAAACTCTTTTTTTCTTTCATTTCTGGTAATGAATTTGAATCACTTATTATTATTCTTCCTCCAGTACTATCCACCTTAGTGTTTTTCTCTTCTCACATTCCTTACTTGTCAGCTGGGTCAGGAATGGTGAGAGATATTTTAAAAACAGTTATAATTATTGAAGTGTAATTCAGTTTTATGTGGTTCCCTAATATTTGTAGACATGCTAAAACTATGAGTTGCACACAATCTCTTCTGCACACTAGTTTCAGCTTAGTTGAACTTCATTCAGTTCAACGTCAATGTTTTCCTTTTGTGGCCTTCTGAATAATATGTACTGCGATTATTTTGAGAGTACTTGCCAGACAACTGTTATTCAGAGTTTCGGATATCAACTAAGAATTTATCAAGTTTCATCCAAATCCAAAGGTGAAAAGAGGAAGATCTGAAATGCGACCTGCTTTTCTTTTTCTTGGGTTATGGCCTGTTATGGCTTGTCTTGGCTAGACTAGCTTTCTAAGGGAGGGGAACGTCTTTCTCAAACATCTGCTGCGTGGCAGAGTTGCACTGGGTTGCACATACCCTGCCTTCACCAGGGCATTGGTGTTCCTGTGCTGCTCTTTTTCCCAACCCTGCAGGACTCCCTGCCCTTGTAGTCCTGGAGGGGGAGTGATGGGAGGTGTGTTGTTCCATCAGAGAAACCATGCAGATGATGCTTCTCCGCTCACCGTGCTACAGTTGGAACCAATTCTGCGGGTTCTGTGTGTGACTCCTCACCATGTCCATTATGTGAAAGAGGACAGTTCAAGCCAATAGAACTTACCAGAACAGATCGTAGCAATTAGCATCACCATCACAAACAGAAAAATAAAAATGGCAGAGCTGAGTTGAGCTGATTATGCATGCCACACTGAAGACAACAAACAAAATTTGCTTCTACACCATGGGCCATTGTCTGGCTTCTTTTGTTATGAAGGGAAGGGTTTGGCATGTTTACAACATTTGTATCACCAATGTGTACAAACAGACAAGAACATGAATATCACTGCATGTAAGGAGGCAGTTGCCCAATCCAGCACGCTGTATGTTTGTGGGAAATTATTTATTTTCTTCCTTGAGTACTTCACTGAGAAGAGAGTGGGCCATCCAGAATTAGTGTCATGTTGCAATAAAAAGAAGAGTGTCAAAATAGGTGCTATGTGTGCACATCTGAATGTTGACACTTCACCAAGTTTCTCTTTGTTCCATGTCTGGCCAATGCCAATCCTTACCTGGCAGAGGAGGATCTATGTTTTCAAAGTCAGAATGGGAATGAGCAAAAGCCATGGATGTTACCAACTGCATACTTTGTTTTAGTTTATATAGGAGGAGGGAGAGATTTTTGTTAGTAAACACCAGTATTCTGAATAAGTTTTAAAAAAAAAACAGTACAAATTGTTTTTGTTCTTCTCACTTGGATATTAGTGTTGTACTGATAGATATTGTCAAAGGCTGATTGAAGAGAGCACCGTTAGACTGGGAATGTTACAAAGCAGGAATTCTGTAATCATCTATCCTCTTTTGCCTTTTTATTTATGATTTCAGATGCTTTTTTTTTAAAAAAAAATGAGATTTTTGTGGAAAAACATAAAGATTAAAACCACTGGGGTTTGTGCAAAGGCTTTGGGTACAAAGTGTGTTTATATTTTGATGCATTTTAATTTACTAGCCTATCAGTGAACTTTGTAAACAACAGCAACAACACCAGAAGGCCTTTATATAAACAATATGGAAATCAGACAACCGATTTATCTCCACTTTGAAGCCCAATATTTTATATGGAAAATGAAGAAAATGAGTTGGGGCTTTTAGGGAGAAAATGTTAAATAAATGGTTATTTCCAGCCACAGTCTTACATTCTACCACTAGAAGATGAAAAAAATCAGAAGATTTTTAATAAGGTCAAACTCATTTTTTTCCTGAACAATTAAAAATTAAGTATATTTTGAGATGTTTTAGCTTTTTGAAAATTACATAATTATCACTTGATTCTTGCCTCTTTTCTTTTTGTTTTGTTGTGTGTTACATACATTACATTATAAAAATAACTTGAGGGATTGATTTCCACGCCTTGTGTGATTGATGCCTTTCAAGTTGATCTATTGCAGTGCATCATCACTGCTACCCTCCATGCTTCTACAGTGAAATAGCATGGAAGAAGAGGCCTGGTGATGAAGAAGAAACCCAACAGGCCTCTGTAACATCTATAATAATAAATTCACTAGGAGAAAACAGGTTTCTACACCACAGTGCATTTGAAAATGGTGTAGTTTTGCTCAAAGCTCCTTTCCATGAGGTTTTACAAATCAAGTGTTTCCTCAAATTTATGTTTTGTTAGAAAGTGAGCAGCAATTTAAGAGACTGCCAAAGCTGCTTGAGTTTAAAATAGTATTATTTTCTTCTGCTGGACAGTATTAAATAGAGCAAAATCATCAAGTAATCTGCTAGACTGCAGTACTAATATTAGTGATTTAGCAACACATACTAATGTTTATGATTTTTTTTAAACAATAATGATGACGAAGTGGTTCATTATTTTTGAATTAATGCACTTTAACCATTTTAAATCAAAATGCAGGAAAATCAAGTGCATTATTTAAAGATGCAGTATAAATTGTCATTTTAAGAACATCTATTTATTAAAATAATTTATGATAATTTAAAATTTGTACTATACAGTTTTGTTCCAAAGATGCCATCATCTCTTGGGAAAGCTAAAAGTGCAGCTCCCAAAAATCCTGCACTGAGCCATCAAATACAGGAGATTCAGGTAGCCAGAGGCAAATTTTTGCCCATGAAGGGATCAGTATTTCTTGCTGTACAGAACCAAATTGGTTTTTATTTTCTTTATCATCTCAGCAATGGGGAGTTAAGTGTACATAAATTTTGAAAATATCTTTTACAGATTCCCTAAAAGGGCTAACCATTTCCAGCCACATTTGGGATTAGTGGTATATCTCTTTCATTTTAGTGCTACCCAGCCTTCAGCCAGTCCTATTGCTACATCTGCAGTTTTTTTAAAAAAATAAATTTTATTAATTTTCTATTAAATACCTTTCTAAGTGATTGATGTAGTTTTTTGGGCCAAAAAAGTTGCTGAGTTCATTTTGAGTCTAAAATGCTTCTGCAAATTCATAAGAAAAAAAAATTCTTACGTAAATATAATTTGCCCATATTTTTAATAAGGAGAATAGCTTTTCATATTCTCTTTCATAGCTGCATTTTTTTTTATTTGAAAAGTTTTACAAAAAATACATTTTTTATGCAACAGTAATATTGAATTGGCACATGTAAGGACTGGTTTCTTAAAGTGTCTCTTTATAATTAGAACAGTTATCAGACAAATCAGTTTGCATTTTATGCATTATAAAAGTGAGCCTTGATTTGTCCTATAAAACTGCTCCAATAATATAAATAATTACATAAATATAGTTAGATAGGAAGTTTTCTGGGCTAAACTAGTTTATCATTTTTTATTTTAAATATGTATGTGCCTCATTTCTAGAAGCTTTATGTAAGGGAAATTGTAGCTGGTTTTATGGTATTCTGAAGTAATATCTAGGTTCAAATACAGGGAGAAGGATAAATAAAGGGCACTATCAAGCACCTTCTTAATTTAGTCAGTTTCACTGTTTCCCACATGTGATCTATATCTTGCCCTTGTAAATATTAGGTATGTTTTTAGGGATTGGAGAATTCAAATTTCAGTGCCAAGCCAATGCACGAAGAAATACATTGAAATCCCGGTTGCAAGGGCTGTAGCTTTCCCCATCAAAATATTACCTGCTAATTCTAAAATTATTTTGATCATAAATCTGATATTTTTAAAAAAAACTATATAGTACTTTCAAAATAATCTAGATCTCATTTTTTAAATATTCTGGGGTCTATTTGAATATTAAACCAAAGACTGCAGTCTTAGAGATGAGTGGATTCTGATCATTTCCTGGTTCTTTAAATTGCCTTGGTTTTCAACAAGAATAATTCAAAATGCTGGTTGATATTTTGACAAAAACCCAAACAATGAAAACTTTTTTTCTGCTGTATACTGCAACTTTAATAATAATGAGCACTTCTGAATTCGTTATTGCGGATTTATATAATGCCTGAAAAAAATACTCTTGCTTTTTTTAAAATTTCTACATTTTGCTGAGTTAAGTTTAAAGCTTATTCCTTTTTAAATACATATATTTTAATACCCCAAGTAATATAAATTAGACTTGTAATGTGTCCCCTCACAAGATGTTGTCATTTTTTTTTACAAATTTTAAAAGGTTCTATTTTTCTGAATCCATTTCTTCAGCAGGGGAAAAGAGGTTTAGACAGAAAAACTGGTCTAAGTGTTCCCTGGGTTCACTGAATTAGTTTCACAATTCTTTGACTTTCTAGAGCAGTGTTTTAGAAAATTGACAACTTTAACATGTGCATGGCTGGGGAATTCTGGGAACTGAAATTCACATTTCTTAAAGTTGCCACATTTGAACAATAGTGCTCTAGCTATTGAGGTCCTTACCTAAAATCTACCTTTCTGAAAAAATAGGCTCTTTAATTATTTAACAGATTTGTGTCCCATTGATAGAAGCTGAAACAAATGAACAACTGCACAACTGCATTTATACTGTGGTAGCAACTACATTTGTTCCAATTAACTGGTTCCAAAGTCTTCCTTTCATAAGTAACACTGAACATTTTGACGATGGCATTATAAAATTGTGCTTTTTAGAACTACTTTTGAATATTAGAATAGCTTATTTTAATTTAAAGTTATGCTTATTGCTTCTCTCCATTTATAAAAAAAAGTTAATGCTTTTTGTCATTTATCAGAAAATGGAAGGGAAACTGGTAAAGAATTATTTCATTATTATTAGCATTTACTAGCATTACTATAGTTATAGTAATATTTAAGTTTAGATCATCTTGAGTAATTTGTTCATTATATGTTTCTGAATTATTGTTATATTTTATCCAATATTTGCATTCTTGGTGTAGTATCCAAATAGAGGATCAGTGCAATATTGAAAGGGCAAAAACAGGTCCCTCATCCAGGACTTGAAGTGGATGCACAGTGTGATTTTAAACATCTGTCATTTTTTTATTATGCACTCTTTTAAGGGGAAAAAACATGAGGATTGAGGAGAGTTGAATAACAGCAGAAGTAAGCAGGAAGTGGAGGAAGAAAACTTTTGGGGGGGAAATGGCTGCGCCATTTGGCAGTAGAAGTTTACACATTCAAATAGAAGTATGACATCTTGATGGTTCGCTGGCTGCTCAGCTGTCCCTTTTCTTTGCAGTGTTCATGTTCCATCTTTTTTGTAGCCATGTGCACTCTTAAACTTAAGCAGAAGTTCCAAATTCTTATCTGATTTACATTAATGTCAGAGGAATTTACTCCTGAATCGATAATGTAGGTGCTGTTTATCATGCTATAGACACACGAAATAGATCCTGGAGCCTGGAACAGAAGTTGTCACATTGAAGTCATGTTGACAAAGGGCAACTTACTCCTTAAGTCTGCATGAAACACAAGAAGTAAATGCTTCAAAGAGACTGTGTCTGTATCGAATGGTATCTTAATACACAGTCTGTTTCAAATTAGACTGTTTAAAAATGGAAGCTTCTGTGAAGTTGCAATTTGACCTCTCCTTTTTTAAAAGAAGAAAACATTCAGAACTTTATTAGCCAATCATCACTAAAGTAGCATATAAATAAAATGGCTAGATAAAAGCATTTCTGTCTTTATTGTAATTGAAAGTAAAATGCTTATGTTCAGATGCTTAACATTAACACTTGACTTGAGGGAAATTATCTTAGCCATTTACCAAATACATCACACTGAACTGAGTGAAATATGCATACAGAACCTGAACTATGAGTCAACCTTTCCAGAAGCAACAGTTTTCAGAAACTGGGAAATGTCTATACTTTGTGAAATTAGAAAACTCAGGTCTGAATTACACTACTCAGTGATTTTTTCTCCCCCAAAGAATGTCCGTTTGCCATTTAAAAATCGCTTTTTTATATATAAATAATTTTATTGAAGTTTTTAATAAAACATGCTTTTCTTAAATACATTTCTATAAACAACACAACCTTTTTAATGAAATATGAATAAGCATAAAATAGTCTAAAAACTTAGCCACTTAATGTCTACTGGACATCTTATTTTAACATGGGAATACATAACTTAACAAAATAACCTGTCTAGAATTGCTTTTTCTAAATTAGGGAAGTGATAGCAAGGATGCCTTTCTTTGTGCTATCGGGGTCTTACTCTTATTCCTTACTTCCTTACTAATAACGAACATCACTTATTTTCTTGTTTTTATATTCTTACTGATTACTTGAATGCAACGGACTCCAGTTAGGTTTGCTTTTAGAATATTCTAGTTTACAGTTGTATTATTAGTCTGATAAAATTCAGACTCTTCACATGCAAAGAAAATTTGTGACTTTAACAATACCTTTAATATCGATCATAGTTTGCTGCTAGTCAAAGTCAGAAAAGCCAGCCATATATTTTATGGCTAAATCAGGGGTACTTTATAGAATCTTAGGCCTTTAACTGGTACCAATTGGTGGAGCATAAGTTATATAAATATTTTTTCAGGAGGATTGTGGGGAAGTAGTCTTTACGTTTTTCGTAAATGTATACAGATTAGTGGGAAGTACATGAAAAACTTATCAGGTTCCAAAATTGCCTTCTAGACTTGTAAGATCACTGCTGGTGTCTCATTCATCTGTTCAGTTAACTGTACACCAACTTGGAGACCTCTCGGTTTTTGCAAGGGGCTTGTATAAAATGTGTTAAGTAAAGTGTCAGGAAAACAGTTTCACTGAACCCAGATCCTCGCTTTGGGGGCAGAACAACCCAATCTGATTTGACTCAAAGCGCTGTTTTCAGGGTGATAAAATCATTTAGGCCTAGCAGAGACAGAAGGAAATACATCTGTGTCTTTAAATTTGCCAGATTGGTTCGCCCCATGAAGTGTTTAACTTGTTTGTAGAGTGCACATTTTCAGGAAAAAATGAACAGAAAGTTTCACACTGTTGAGGGTGTTTTTGTACATGTTCCACATCCAACGCAACAGCCACTACTGCCCTGTGTTGAGACACCTGTTTATTATGACACCAAATTGGAGGATAGGTATATATTCTTAAATGGTCAGAAATAATTGGATTGTGACTGAGCAAAGGCTGATTGGATTAAAGAAAAAAAAAGTTCCAAAAATGAGTTAATATCCATATATGCATCATTTCCCCCCCTCCAAATATTTGATTTCATGTGTATTTGTGTGATACTTCTGTATGTTAGGCTAGTATTCCCCTACAGGTACTCCTCAACTTATGACTACAATTGCACCCAAACTTTCCATTATTAAGTGAGACATTTGTAAGTGAGTTTTGACCCAATTTACAACCTTTCTTGCTGCCATTGTTAAGTGAAACACTGCATTGTTAAGTTAGTAACAGTAATTAAGTAAAACTGGCTTGCCCGTTAACTTTGCTTGTCAAAAGGTGATCACATGATCCTAGCACACTGCAGATCTCATGAATGCCTGCCATCTTCCATTCATTTAAATTTTAATCACATGACTACAGGGTTGCCGCAACAGTCCTAACTGAAAAAGCTCATGTCACTTTTCAGCGCCATTGTAACTTTGACCAGTTGTAAATTGAGGACTAACTGTATTGTCAAATGTGATATTTCTATATTGTGGTGTGATAAATTAGTTAATGAATGCCTATAATTGGAAGAAATAATGTATTTTATATTTGGAGGAAAAAATGAAATGATTTAACCTTAGTGTTTAGACTAAGGGACATTGCATTGTTCAAAAGAAGTGAATAATGAACAGATAAAGCTGTTGCCCTCACATTTCGTAGCATTTTAAAACTTGCTTTGCAAAACTGCAGTTATATATTCAGTTGTGTAAAGGCAAAATAGGCAAAAAAAGTGACCATCTTACTTGTTTAAAAAGTTCTAAAATTAAGAGAATAGTAAAATATGTAAGGATCTAAAAGCCTGAAGAAAACAAATTTTATTCTCTTTAATATACAATAAATACTAAAATGCACTGAAGCTGTTTTTAACATGAAGTTAGTCATTGGAATTTTGCATAGAACTTCCAATGAATTAATACAAACAGTGTTGTATTTCTAGTGGGCTTATTGTGATTGTTATTACCTAGAATAAAGAGAATGTGATTAATAGAAGTTTGGGAAGAGTATGTTGACAAGGAGATGATGAAGGATGTATGGCTGATCCTTGAGCTGTGTGATTGAGATGGATGGTGGAGGATGTGCTTAATGTTTGGTTGGTTTCCTAAGAAATATCGTTCTTGACGTTAAAATAGATATTGGTTTATAGTGGAGACTGAGGTGTTTTAAGTTTTTTGCATTAAGGAGGGAACTAGAATGGAATCAAATTTAGAGTGCACTTTGGAGAACAAGAAAAAAAGAGCCCAAAAATATTCACTGTTTTCAAAAGTGGAAGGAAATAGATTGTTAAGATGAAGAATATTAGATCCTTACATATTATTCTTTTTTCTGCAAAACTGTTGGTCACATTGGTAAGAGCCATTTGAGGAAACAATTTACATGAGTGCAAACTAGCCATTAATTCTCTACAAAGTTGTTGGTCAACCATAAATTTATTACACTAACCTATATAAAACAAAATGGCAGCAAAGAATAATGTCTATATTTAGACTGCTAACTGCAATTAAAGGTGTAAGACTAAATCGTATTCGTCAGTTTGAATATAGATTAATCATACCTAAAGGTCAAATTCTCCTTTCTAAGAACAGTGTCAGTCTTTAATTTCCAAAGATGGAATTTGGATAGGAGTGCAGTTTCAACCAAAAATGTTACATCTTTTTACAGTTTTCTGCTGCAATTTTCATTGGCATCTATATACTTTGTTGTTATTGAAATATGTAAAGATTTTTTTTTTTCTGGTAGACACATGGCATTAATATTTCTTGAAAATTGGGTTGGCTTGTCAGTTTCAGTCATTGAAAACTAGGCATTTGGGACATGCTGGCCCAACTTTCTATTTTTTAATGGTTTATGTTTCATCTTTTCAGGGTGCTCCATTAGAATTTGCAGGAATGGCATGGTAAAGTAATTGTGAAAATAATGTTGCAAAGCATGAAATGTAGTCTTTGCCCATCAGGGTACCTGACCTGGATAAAGTTTGTGTTATGCAAGCTTCTGTACAATAAAAAGACTACATACATGCAACATTTTTTTTAAAAAAAGTAAGGTGCCAACTGGACAAGAACCCAGGAAAGCCCTTAGAGGTACTTGATAAATAGGTAAATTAAGAGATGTGTGTCCAAGAACCCTTGCTATATCTCAATGAGTGAACACAAAGGCACAACTCTCAGGTCATATGCAGCTAAAGATAAACTGAACTGCAACCAGCATCTTTTACTATCCAGCCCTCAGATCATTTGCAGTGATTACACTGCAGCTTTTACATTCATACATTTAATCCTTTAAAGGCACTGTCAAGAGAATCTAGTCTGCAGCCTCTCTCATTTTATTCCCAGGTTCTTGCAATGTGAAACCATAATACAATATTAAACGTCTCACAAGACAGAACTTGATAACTAACTATACCTCACAGTGATCTCCCAGTTTACTCATTGCTTGGACCAAAGGTGGTGCTAATATGAACTTTAATTTTTATATTTATGTTTTTTGTTGTTGAGTTTTACCTGTGTGTATATTTGTTTGTTTTTAAAATAAAAAACATAATGTCCTGTTCAGCTAAAAAAGATTTTACCCTTGGAAAAAGATTCTTTGAAACCCATAAACGTTATTTGCAATTTAGACATTACAGTGTGTTTTAACTGGCCATACTTTTTTTCTTAAAAAAGGGGGAGGAATAAAGCATATCCTTCAAATGATTGTAAATTGTATTTCTTTTTATTATTTCCAATTATTTACATTGTTTGCTGTGTCAGAAGGCTTAAAGTTTTTATTCTTTCAACTATGTTCCAGTTATTAGCCAACTCATTTCTTCTAGCATTAAAAAACTATAAACTTGTTACAAAAACTTCTTAATATCTTCGCTTTAACATCAAGTGATTTTTTTAATAAATTATCAACATCACCTAAAACTGTTAATTCAACAAAACTTTTTTTTAAATGCTTCAAGTGACATCTAGCTAACTTTTGGGCTCAGAAGCTAAACAAGGTTAAATACTAGTGAAAACTTGGATTTGAGACTCAAATACCAAGGAGTATTTGAGGGAGTTACTTGAGGGAATAAAACATTTTTAAAAATCATCCTAGAAGAGTCATTTTTCATCTGTTCCCCAAAAATACATTGTCAAATTCATGAAGCCACCAAGAATCAAGCTTGACTTGAAAATATTTGCCCATAAGTCATTCAGAGCAGGTACAACTTTAGCATGGGGTTACCATGATATGGGGACTCTTCTTGAAGAAGGCAGCATGCATGGAAAGGATTTTTAGAAATCTTCAAAAGCAACATTTAAAAAAAAAATTCACAATCCTTTATTTTCTGAGTGGCATTATACATGTAGGAATATACCTTTTCACTTTTAATGATTCATCTAACTGATGAACATGGTGTTTTTTGTAGCATATCTGAAGATTTGGGGAAACTTATTTTTCTTTGCAGGTGTAAATTGTACGTTTCTGAAGGTTTTGTTGTTTTGTTTTGTTTTGTTTTTCTATTTATATGCCGCCCTTCTCTGAAGACTCAGGGCAGCTTACAGTACATTTAGCAATTGCCTTCATCCTTTGTATAGATCTGCTTATTAAAGCAGTGTTTTACAAAGTCAGGTTATTGACTTACAAAGTCAGTTTATTGCCCCCTAACAATCTGGGTCTTCAGTTTACCTACCTCGTAAGGATGGAAGGCTGAGTCAACCTTCAATTTTTAGTTTAATTTATCCTTGACCAAAGGCCAGAAATAAGATTATGACCACCTGTATCTACAAGGTGTGGTGTATCTGAGGGTACATTCCAAAGTTTAGGGATCAATTTCAGGGTTGGAGAATTCAAGCAATTATATTGAATCCCATGAAATTTCATGCAGGATAGTGGCACTCTGAGTGAAATATCTATTCCCTACATTTTATAGGATTTGGCTGATCTCTAGCTGCACCTGCCTCTCCCAGGATGCTGTTGAGGTCTACTAGAAACATAAAAATATCCACAGGCTCAAATCAATTCCTGGTCTATTTGAATAAACTTGGTACTATAGAATGTTCTAAAATATAAGACTTGGTGTTCACTCCTTACACAAGAAAGTTTTGTGTATGGTGTGGCTCAATGGTTGTTCACATTTCAAAATTCTGAGAATTATTAAAGCAGCCCTACATTTTTTTCCAGTTTAAAAGAAAGATATAAATCAGCAGTACCTCTGTAAAAGTTGCATTGATTTTAATAAATACATTTGTGGCATTTTTATAAATAATAAGACTGCTTTAATGAATAGCATAGAATTCAATAAATGAATATGTTTACGTAACTTCCAAAGAATGGACTTCAAATAATTATTGAAGCATACACTGCATGGTGCTGCCAATTATTTATATACTAACATGGAGAGAAAGTATTTTCAGTAAAAAGGATTGTCTAAGATTCCACCAAAAAGCTTTGTTTTATGTATACCAATGAATACAGATGTGTTCTTTGTATATACATTGTCAACAATGCAAAATGTATTTTAAAATAAAGTTTTCACATTGTCAGTCATTGGTGAAGTCTGAGAAAAAACAGTTCACTTCTGGTCACATATGGTGGGAAACCAGCTTTCTCCTGGAATCTTAAATATTCATATAGATTTATTATGGCCTAGGGTTTTGGGGATGTAATCTTCATTTCAGATTATGCATACCGCAACCTTACTCCACGGAAGTACATCTTTATCAAAACAAAAACAATTTAACAAATAAATAGAATAGTATATCCAGGTTTAGCCATGCTAGATAAATCCACTAAAAATAATTGGGAATGAGTGTACACGTGATTAATTTAAATGTCTGTATTATAGCATCTTGAAGATAAACACAACTACTTGTCTAAAAGTTATTCGTGGAAATGTTCTGTAGTTCTCACCTAGTCTATTTATGTGTTACAAATGTGCAACAACAAAGCTTTTCTCTCCTCAGTAAGTGATAGTTAGCACATGAAAATGTTAATAGCACAAATGTAATTCCCAATTATTTAAGAATAAACTACATACTGCATATCATGCATCAGATTTCACCGAAAAGCTATTTTTTTTCAGTTAGGTTAAATTGGTTTAATTGCAATCTGCCATGCAGTTCTGATGATTTGTGGTATAAAAATGTAGTAGTAATAATTTTAAAAATCTCCAAGCTGCTACTCCAAAAATTGTAATACTTAGCATATGTTTAAAGTAAACTAGCATATTATGGAAAGAAAAGGTATAGTATCAGTTTTAGTGGGGATCCCTTTAGGAGAAATTAACCAACAGAGTCTATAATTTCCTTCCATATGTTTTCCTTTGAAAAAAAGTAAAGATATGTGCCACATATTTCATATGTACTAGATAGATTGTACCTTCGTTTTCAAACGTTTTTTATCAGTAATTTTGAATATCATGTGCCAATCATTAAAGTAACCACTAGATGGTAGTGATTCAACATTAATGCTTCTTGCCTGTTATGTAGGTTTTATGCATGAAGCAAAAAATATGTGGCAGGAATTTTAAAGAAACCAGGTGATAAGCATGGGGAGGGTGTCAACAACTCACAACTGATTTTAATATCAAGTAAAGTGCACAATCAGATTAGTCAATAGGCTCTTGGATATGAGGTATAAGAGAAGAGCAATACTGAGAAATCCTTAACAGCATTATGTCTAACTGCACATCGTAGCAACTTTCTTAAAAGGTAATCTTGTTCATGCATGGCTGGAAAACCATCTAGGAGCTCAAAACATGCGGCCTTAAGTTCCTAATAGAGGAAGGCAATATCAGTGGGATATCTTAGTTTTGCTCTAGAAGGCCACAAACCAGAGGATGTTCAGATCCTCAAAGCAACTTAGCTAGGATTCATTCTGAGAGGAAATAAATTTATAAAACAAATAAAAATGAAACATAGCAACCATAGTCTTTAGTTCCATACTGCATGGGCCTTTCAGGAAAAAAAAAAATGCAAATACAGATGCATGGAATCAGGAAGCGACTAGACAGAAGGGATAATTTTCAGCTCCTTGAAATTGTGTGCTGTGACACCTGTGCATGGAAACACATGTACCTATGACCAGGTAACTGATTACATGGAGCTCTCTATGCTCATCCCATGACACTTACTTTGTATACCACAAGCCGCCCACACCTGGAATTCCACAGATTGCCTAAATTTAGATTACCTAAATCAACTTTATTTACAGCTATGCATTTGTCACACTGAATGGAACAGATTTCTATATCTGTCTTGAAAACACGTACATACAAATAAATAAAGCATTTAAAAGTTGAAATGTTCTTGTCAATGACATGGAATCATAGGAATATTTCAGATTTCACAAAGGGACACAGAGGACAAGAAATCAAATTCCAATCTTACTGCTGTTCTTGTGTAATGCTCCTTTCCTGCGTGAAAAGCCTTTGCTTCATTTTCCTTTTTGGCTCTTCTTAGCCCAGTGTTTCTCACCCTTGGCAGTTTGAAGATGCGTGGACTTTGACGCCCAGAATTCTCCAGCCAGCAACGCTGGCTGGGGAATT
>JANHFR010003416.1:365482-382429 GCA_032468015.1 Mimophis mahfalensis
CATAACCAGCACCTTGAATCTCACACGGAGGGCAACCGGAAGCCAATGCAGTTCACGGAGTAGAGGTGTTACATGGATTGGGAAGCTCCCATTATCACTTGCGCGGCCAAAAATTTCAGTCATAAATTGTTGGATTTAATTTTATGACTATTTTATGATGGTCAACATAAAGCTGGTCACTAGTCATTAAGCTAATCATGTTATTAAGTGAACAATGTGGTTGTTAAGCAAATCCTGCATATCTATTGGGAATTTTTTGCTTGACCTCCTGCAAAACAGCCAAAGTTGCAAATTGTGGTCATGTCAGCACAGAACGCTGCAAACAATTTTAAATGTGAGCTGTTTGCCAAGCACTGGAAATGCAATCATGTGATGTGAAATCACTTCATGTTTTTAAGAAGAGCTTGTAAGAATAGACTGGACAGACGCTTGCCTGAAATGGTGTAGAGTCTCCTGCTTGAACATGAGGATGAATTAGAAGACTTCCAAGGTCCCTTCAGCTCTGTTTTGATTGATTGATTGATTGACTGACTGACTGACTGACTGTAGGTTGAGGATGGGTCATAAGTAGATTTTGAAATCCATGGTAACTTTGAATATTCTTGTATCTCTGCAGATTCTGGACAGTTACTGCTTTCAGTAATAATGGCTCATTTTGTAACAGTCATGTAATTACTTTTTTCTTTCAGTTTGTAAAAGCTGCATAGTAAGACATTTTTACTATAGTAACAGATGTCCAAAATGCAACATTGTAGTACATCAAACACAGCCGCTTTATAATATCAGGTAATTTACCTATTATGGTATACTCTTTATTTATTTTGTTTATAAATGAACAGCTTAGCTAATATTCCTATGTTCATTTTAGTTTTGGCATTAACTATTAGATCAAAGAATTATTTCAAATAGCTTGATACGAGAGTATATGTTTAAGTCTTCTGAAACTCTAGCAATGTATTCAAAACCATTTAACTTTATTATTAAACAATGAAATTAATCCACAGACCACACTTCACTGTCTCGTACTTGATATTTTTCCAATCTGTTTCTAGGGCTTATTATTCTGTTGAAATATTAATGTGCTATTTTTAAAATGCTAATAAAGTTGGTTTTGTAATTTTGACATGGAAATTTTGCAGTTTTGATAGCTATTTTTCAGGCAGTCTTGTTTTATTAATAATTGTTATAGTTTAATAATTTTGTGTCAGTACCTATCTTTCAATATGTCACTGTAATAAAAAAATAGTTACATTTAAAAATTAATTTTTATTTTCCTTTTATAGACTGGATCGACAATTGCAAGACATAGTATATAAATTAGTTGTCAACTTGGAAGAAAGTAAGTTTTTACCTCTGACTTGCCTCCTCTTGGTAAAACTGAAAGATACACCTAACTGAATGTAACTTACTTTGTTTGTACATATCTTATGGTGCTGTATCAGTCAGTCCCCCTTTTTAAACTTTTGAATTTAACATGCTTGTTTTCTTCTGATAGTTCACTGAAGAACCATGTGCTCCATGATATAATTTGGAATATTGCAGTTAGAGATTCTTAGCTTATATGAATTATGAAAAAAAGTGTGAAATCTTGGAAAAATGATAGAAGGAATGTTTCACGTTCTTTAGAATGTTCATCTTCTTAAAAGCATTTAGTGATTGTCTTGGTTAGCAAATGTTCACAGTTACAATAGTGATGAAAAAGTAACTTTGTGAGCTCATATTTATGACCTTTGCAAGTCTATGAAGTAAAGGAGAAGTAAGACTGTTTTACTTAGCAAACAAGTTGTTGGTGTCAGTTGTAGTTGCTAAACAAGGGCTACTGGGATAGGCATATTAGTAGAATGATTGCTGAACCCTTTTTTTTTTAGCTTAGGGTTAGGGTTTTACAAATCTTTTTTAAGATTGACTATCAAGATTTTAGTGCTTTATATTGGTACTATAGTCCTCTTATTTAAATAATAAAATGTACTATTTCTGTCAGTTAAATGTATAACAGCTATAGAATTAAAGTAATGAAATAAAAGATTGACAGATTGCCTTCAGAACCTTAAACTCTAGCAGCAAGATCTGGGATTTGAAATTGAACCCTTCTGAATTTCTTTGTAACATAGAATTATTATATTGTAACAAATCATAAATAATTAACATCAAGATAACTCCTAGAAAAACTATTCTGCATGGAAATTACATTCTGTTAATTGTAGTATTTCTAGATTGTATTGCTGAAATTTTAGCAGATTATACTAATCATCAGTGGTGACAGTGCCCAATTAGATGATACTTTAATCAAGTATTTTTGAAGAAACAAAATAACTCAGGATTTTTCACATTATATTGCTACTAATTTATTGGCCATATTTTCTAATGGATATAAGTTAATGCAACATAAAAATAATGCAGTTCCTTCTATTATCTCTCAGATTTTTATTACAAAATATTGGAAAATTAAAACACTCATTGGATGTACTGTGTGAGAAATTGTTCTGAAAATTTAACAACAAAGACATTTTTTTAAAATCTATGAAAGAGAAACTATTAAAATATGATAGCCATTTATTACTTATACCAGCAAGTTTCCTATTTTCATAATCTTTTTTCCTTATAGATTACTTTGACTTGTACATGTATTAAGTTAGAAATATTATGTATTTAAAATACTTGTCCTTTTTTTTAAAACATCACACATATGCACATAATGATACATTCCCAAATTTTTATTTTGTCATTTTCATTTTCTTAGTCTTTTTGCCCCAGGTTTGTGCAGTATTTTATCATTTGTGGTTTTTTTATGGCAAAAATTGAAGAATTTAGATGATCATGTTTTGTCTGTTTTTGTCTACTTATGCCGTATCAACTAGATCTCTGTTGTTTAGGTTGAGGATAACTTACCCTTTTGTATTTATACATTTAGGAGAAAAAAAGAGAATGCATGATTTCTATAGAGAAAGAGGCTTAGAAATACCCAAACTTGGTAAGTTTTTTTTAATTGTGAATATACTATTACTTAAAATAAAATGAATTTATTAAAATTTAAATTAAACAGTTTTTATTATGCCTCATGCCAAGAGATATGTAGCTATATATTTAACCTTCTTTTCTACAGACAAAGACCAATACGTATTTCTTCTCTGATATTATAGTTGCTTTGGTAAAAAAAAAAGTAACTAAAAAAACAAATGATATATTTTTATACTAGTTAAGTTTTCAAAAAATGCACAGCTGAAAAAAATAACATTGTAACACAAAAATATTGTTAACCTTAAACAACATGAACAATGTTTTCTTATTAAAGCACTACTAAAGTTAGGCATATTTAATGAAAGTGGATTTTGTCCCAAACTTTTTGAAGATGATACTTTAGGAGTAGTTTTGTTCATGTGTCAAACTGCACTAAGGTTGTTGATTATTGTCTTAAGTTCTTGCTGACCAATTTGTGGTTAATGAGATCATTACATGCCTGCCTGCCTGTGGCTTTCTCAGAAATTCAACACCCTTTCTTACTTTTCCTGAATCTTTGAGACAAATATGAAGATTAGGAACATAGCAATGTTTACATAAAGCTATCAAAAATAACAATGGGAGAATATTTGTATATAGAAAGCCACAAGTTCTAGTATGATATATTAGTAGCTACTACTTTTCATTGCCTGTAATCATCTAGACCTGTGCCAGAGATTTTGGAGAAGATGTACCCTTTGTTTTAATGAGAGTTTATATAAGAGACACTCTGACAGCAAAAACCTAGCTGAATTTGACAATTATCTAATTTGGAAAACTGTAGTTCTTGTGTTATATTATTTTAAGATCTCTGATTACATTTGCCTCTAGTGCATAAATGAATAGATTTGTGGAGGCATATCTTTGTCACTATCTCTTCATTACTGCTTTTCTTAGGTTCTCTTTTTTTCCTACTTTTGTCCATTCTTCTTAGCTTCTCTGGTCTGAGACCTAATTAGTATAAACTGTGATGTGAATGAAAGTCTTGTATATTGTTACTATGGAACACAAAACAGGAAGAAAGATAAAGAAGAAAAAACAGTTACTCAGAAAGAGGTTTGATGCTTGATAATACTTCCAAGAGAGAGAATACTGTATGGTAAAAGATAAATAAGAGGTAGCTGTGAAATCATTGAATTGGAAGGGGCCATTTAGGCCATGAAGTTCAATATCCTGTTCAGCCTAAGAATCCAAATCAAAGCATTTCTGATTGAGGGTTATCCAACTTCCATTTGAATACATTCAGAAAAGAAATGCACCACTTCTTTAAGTAATTGTTTTCTAGGATAGTGGTGCAAAGATTGTAAAATCATCACCCGTGAGACAGAGGCAATGGGTTGCTCAGAGAAAGAGACACCATGGATTGAAAAATAGAAAGGGCTGAAAGAAGAGCAATCTGCAAGTATTACAGAGAAAGAAGTATGAATGTATTTATTTTATTCTTTCATTCCTAGCCTGATTAATCTTTTATATTTTAGCTGTACCCCAGCCTCTGGCAGTGGGCAGGGGGAGACCCCGCAAGGTTGTAGGATCTGTATTCCGTATTCCTCCAGAACTTGACATATCACTTCTTCTGGAGTTTATTGGGTAAGTTAAAATTGAATTTCTGGGAGTCAGTGTTTTACATATGAACATAGACAATGAATTATTGTCTATTAAATCATATTTAAGTCTTGATATTTGAAATCATACTGAAATATGTATAAATATGGTAGTAGCATGCAAGTTAGCAGCTGGTGAGAAGTGCATTATGATGTCATCTCTGCCCCTTACATATTTAAGTGAGATGTCTCGCTGCAAATGTAAAAGGATGGAGCTTGAATTATGAGATTACTGTGTATATTTTATGACTTTGACATTGTGATTAGGAATGAATCAATCTTGCGGTTTGGTGTCGCAGCATGATTGGCACAGGGGAGCAGGAATCCGCATCCCCATGTCGAACCCTCTTTGTTGGAGAACTCCCAAATAGCTAAAGTCACCCTGTAGGGGTGACAGATAAGGAGGGGCATCCTGCAGATCACAGAGAGTGGCGGCTCTCCTGCTGGACCCAGAGTTTTTCCTCTTTCCCGAGGATAAAGGATGATGGCGATCTCAGTGTGTGACAGCCCATTTGCACTTCTGATCAATTTCCAAGCCCTGCAATCATATTCCATTTGCAGTCTTCTCTGCCACTTTCTCCAGAAATTTGGTGGAGAAGCTGACAAAAAAGACTGTAAACTACCATCGCTTGCCAAGAGGTTTTCCTCTCTTTGGAGCTGACTAAAAGAGGTGCTTGCCGAATGGAGCTGAACTCCTTTAGCAGAGTAAAGAAAAAGAGCTCAGCTCCTGACAATCTGAGGTCCATTCCTGCAGCCTGCCAGAGCAGTTCCACACATGGTAGGGAGCCAAACTCCTCCAGAAATTTATTTATTTATTTATTTATTTAAATTAAATTTATATACCGCCCTTCTCCCGAAGGACTCAGGGCGGTGTACAGGGCATTAAAAACATGAAGTACAAAAGTTAAAAATAAATTAAATAGAACACGCCCTAACATACAATTAAAACTAACTAACTAAAACCCTCCCCTCGGTCCAGGCCTGCTTGCTCAAAGAGCCAAGTCTTAAGATCTTTACGAATACTCAGATCCTACAAGATTTCAGATCCTGAAGGTTAGTTTAAACCAGGGGTGTCAAACTCAATTTCACTGAAGGCCATATCAGGGCTGTGGTTGACCTGAGTGGAGGCAACTGGGTAGGCATGGCCAGCATGACACCATTCCCCAAACTGCTGGCACGTTTCCTCTTCACATTGGGTAGACTTTGCTGACACCATGCGGACCTGATCTTTCGTCTTCACACCAGGTAGACCAGCCCAAAGCTACATTGGCCTGATCTTTCCACTTTGCACTGAGTAGACCAGGCCAAAGCTATGCTGGCCTGATCTTTCCTCTTCACACTGGGTAGACCAGGCTGATCTTTCCTCTTCACATTGGGGTAAATCAGCAGAGCCCCACAGGCCAGCTCCAACTACATCGTGGGCTGCATCCGGCCCATGGACCCTGAATTTGATACCCTGGTTTAAACAATCAAAATAGTAGCATCCGCCACAGCCGTGTTCCAGTAATTAAAAGTCATTTTTAGTTATATCCATTCAGGAAAATTAATATATCTTTGACTCAGAATTGGAAGCATGATAGAAGAAGAATATGACACCTGAGTAAGCTCATGTCCAAAGAAACTAAAACTAAATTGAGCTTGGCAGCAGATTTCACAATATAACTAATTGACAAGCAGCCTTTGTGTCTTTAAGATGCTTGTGCCTTGTTCATCAATAGATTAGTGTAACAAAAAATACAAATGAATCAAATGTGAAGTGGTTTAGAATCTCAACAATTTGAAAGAAAGAAATTTTAAAATATTCTCTTTGATGTATCCACTAGGTGGCAATAATAACCAAGTAATGTTTACATTATTCATACAGTATTTCATGACAGATATGCTTGAATGTGTCATAATTGGTAAGATTCAGATGCTGGTTTATTAAAAGTGTATTTTTTTAAAAAATGTAATCTTCTTTACCTTTTGTACATTTTAGAAATTACCATAAATTTTGGACCATAAGACTCACTTTTCCCCCCCAAAATTGGGGTGGAAATGAGGGTGCGTCTTATGGTCCAAATGCTGTCCAGCGCACGCATGAGCATGGGCAAGCACTCTCAGAACAATGGAGCTAAATATTTTAGTATACTGATACTATTTGGTTCAGAATATTTTTTCTTGTTTTCCTGCTCTAAAAACTGGGTGCGTCTTATGGTCAGGTGCGTCTTATGGTCCGAAAAATATGGTAGTTTAAAAGTGGAGGGAGGGCTCTTGGGGCATTAACCAGCCCTATAGCTGCATATTTCCCTGAGCTCCCCATGCAAGACTATATTTTAACTCCTTTATGGAAGGCCAGTAGAGTGGGGGCCTCTCTTTCCTCCCTATTCCACAGAGCTGGGGCAAGGGAAGAGAATTCTGTCGTCTTCTCTTCCTTTCGGCCCCTTAAAAACCAAAAATGAAACATTTTCTTTGGGAACCACAAAATAAATGTTGGCTGGCGGGAGCATGGGTTTTGATTTATGCCTGTAAATTGAGCATGCCAATGTATGTATATATTACACACTGATTATGTTCATTTCCCTTTCTTTCAGAGCAAATGATCTCTCTGGGAATTTTAAGGTATTGATATTACCAAACGTTTTTGCTGTATTAAAATGTGGCATTATGTTTGCAATGTTTTATTTGTAGGACATAGCTGGATAATTTGGAACATAGCTCCATAAATGTATGTACAAACACTGAAAGATACCCGTTTCCTCCCTACTACCATGTATTGATGATTTCCAGACAACGTTTACTGCATTATACCTATGTTACGACATGCTTAAGGCCTAGCACTTTTCTAGCTGAATTTCTACCTAACTCTCTTCTCCTTTGGTTTAGTTTAAATCCTTTGTGATAGCAACTATATTCTTTCCTGCCTTTGTAAGATGCAGCACATATCTGCCTAAAAGCTTATTATACTAGTGGTATATGTCATGAGGCATAAATCCAAATCTTTCTTCCAATTTACTGCTTTCCTTTATAGTTCCTCAACCCCCACAAAGAGGATAAATGAAAAGACCACCAACCTCTTCACATTTCCATTTATAGATTCATATTTATTTTTAATCTTCTACCTTTTCTTGACTGCATCATTTATTCCCTTGAATTCAGAAATCATGGCTAATGATCAGTTAATTTCATGAGCACTGGTCATCTTTTCTTTTTTCACAGGACTAGACAGTATTCTTCTCTTAATAACTTGTCTTGTGTACATCGCTGCTTCTGTCCTTTGCAGTAGTATGGCTTCTACCACCAGCAGTTTTCTCCAAGTGAAGGGCTTTGATTATTTGTTGGGGCAATAGAAATATCTCAAGAGGCTGGAGCTCACCTTCCATATCTGGAGCCTCAAACCAATTTCAATTGTTTGCTAAAACGACAACATAGCATCTGAGCTATGTATTACACAATGCAGCCCACATACCTAGACAGCAAATGATTGTCTTATCAAAGTCTCAAGGGTGAAGAGTGAAAAATTATTGACTTCATCCTCTGTGGCTATTTTAAGGTTTTAAAGCAAACATGAGGTTGACTATTTGCAAAAGATCCTATATATCAGATTATAAATTAACCTGTTCTTTGTTCTTGTAGCCACTAGAAAAAAAGTTTGTACGTGTTTCAGGAGAGGCAACAATTGGACATGTGGAAAAATTCCTCAGAAGAAAAATGGATCTTGATCCTGGCTGTCAGGTACACTGTAATAATTCATCCAATTTTACCTTTTTTTGCTTGTCCACAGCATGTGTATAACAGTGATCAGATGAATGAGGTTCCTACAAACTTTAATGTAATACTTTTCTCTGAAAGCATTATGTAGATAGGAAAGACCAAAATAACAGAAACAAAAAATTCAGGCAGTTAACTGAGAACCTGATTTTGAATTTTTTTACTTTTGTCTTTGGGTGTTACATAGTTTACTTTTCTTGCAGCAGTTAGTAGTGAAGATGTAAGAGTTAATCCTGAAGTAACACTTTTAAAATAGTAAGGTTGTAATATTCTTCAGTCATTCACTTAAATCAACCGGAAAAAAATTTAACATTTGAAGTTGATAACAACCGTAGAATTATGTGAAAATGTTTCTGGGCCAAAATCTATTTTTGACATATATTAAAGCAACCAATAACTACTGTTGTTTAGTTTTCTAGTATAAGCCTGATGAGCTTTCAGCTTTCTCAGTTTAGCTAAAGCAGATATCAGAAGAGCCTTAGTATGTATTGTTAATATCATAGCAAAAAAAATTACCGTAACTGAGATTTATTTCTGTAATGGTAGGTGGAAATGTCTTTGAGGGATGTGGGGGAAAGATGTTTAGGGAATGATTAAATAAAAAAAAGATAAAAATCTGCTTCTGCCTAATGGGCAAAGAAAGAAATGTTTAAGGATCTACCCTAATGTATCAGACTGTTAAAAATGATGCAGGAGGTTTGTATTTTCAGACTTGCAACATTGTGTAAATGTAGCATGACAGCAAAGTAGAATTAGCTCATCTAATCATGGTTTACTTAGGAGGACTGATAATTTTACATCTTCCACTTTATCATAATCTGTCTTTTAATGATACAACCAAGCATAATATTTTCTATACTGGCAAACGTGTTTGTTTCAGTTATTTACAAGCTTATTATCCACAAGTAGTCCTTAAGGTTTGACCAAAATTAGGACAGGGATTGCTATCATAAGACAGTGCTTATATGCTTATGATAGTAAAGACAAACATCATGTGATTACACCAGCTTATGGAACAATCAACACACTCCCATTGCGGTTGTTAACCGAGAATTGATGGTCGTTAATACCTTCTTGGCTTGGTCCTTCCTGCCCCAAGCCCCAGTAAGGTAAAGGACGGCTACAACTCCCCCACCCTGTCTATTTCTACCCTCATCTATGACTTTTGGTCACCCTGCACCTGCCTTGCAGAATAACAAGCAGCCACAGAACCAGGTAGCTTTGGGGTTGTTTGCCACACCATAGGAACCTCAGCCTCCTCCAGCAAAAGCCACTCATTCTCTAGCCTGTCCCAATAAGCAAGCCAACAAGTATTTCTTTGCTGCTTGGTCCAGCAAGCAAGCCAGCCAGCATTCATTAACCTTGCTGCTGCCTTTTCCAGTTTTCCACAGGAATCTTTGCCTTTGGCTTTCTCCTTTTCAGGCGAAGCTTCTGAAAAGTAAGAGCCCTGGAATTTTTTCCTAAAGTACACATTGTTCTCTAAACATTCAGGAGGCTGCACTGCCTTTATAATACTGTTCTATCTTTGATTTTGGCAGAGAGCTTTTTCAGCCAAATCCCAAAAAGTCATCTCAGCAGGCAGCAGCAGCAGGTTATGACCTCCCCTGATGGCTTTCCCATTGACTTTCTGGGGAAGCTGGCAAAGAAGATTGCAGATAGTGATCACATGATTGCAGGGTGCTTGGCAATCAGTGGGTTGCCAAGCACCCGCATTCCCATCACATGCCCCCAGCAATCCTGCAATACCCCTAACTTTGGGTATGCAAGCCCCTTTGTTCATAACTTTGAATGGTTGCTGAATGAATGGTCTTAAGTCAAGGACTACCTGTATTATTAAAGTGATGTTTTCTTATTCTGGCTTTCCATTATAGTGTCAATATTTTTGTTTTATTATGGTTTGAAAGAAACAGCCTGATTTTTAGAGAAATCACATAGTTCTGAGAATATTTAGATTAGCTTCCCCCAGCCTTGACATCCTCCAGATTTTAATGTCATCTTCCAAAATTTTCAGCATTAGTTGTGCTTCTGAGGGAATTCTGGAATCTATGTCTGGAAGGCACAGAGAGTGGATAAGACTGGTATACAGTAAAACAATATTTATTGTAATAAACCTGTTTTTAGAATTGCACAGAAAGTAATTTAGAATTCCTATAGTTATTTTTAAAGTGTATTCTAAGAATGTTTTTGTCAAGGGTTTAATGGTGAAAACATCAGTAAAATCAATCAATCAATGTAGAAACAATATGCCTGTTGCTGTTCTGCAGTTCTGAACAGAGGAAAATACAGTGTCTGATAGAAGAATATAAA
The DNA here is from genome assembly GCA_032468015.1 of Mimophis mahfalensis. Lineage (NCBI taxonomy): Eukaryota > Metazoa > Chordata > Lepidosauria > Squamata > Mimophis > Mimophis mahfalensis. The sequence goes on from JANHFR010003416.1 coordinate 376,138, forward strand.
GTGTGCAGGAATATAACATATAAAGTGTAAAGTAGTAGAAGAATATAAAGCGAGTATAAGGGCAAATAGTCCATTACTTTTAACTCCCTGTGTGCATTGGAAATATGTCATAAAACTTAAATCAGAAATTTTCTGTGGCTCACGGTAGTCTCAGACCAATTGAAAATAGATCTACATCTCAGATCTGACCCTAGGAAATTTAATTCCACTAATCTATTACATAAGTTGCAGATATCATGGGAAGAGCTTTGTGGTAGCAAAGGGTATGACCATGAACGAATGATCATGCTTTTGTTTCAGTTGCATCATTGCCCATTATTCTTTTTTGGCAGCTTGGATGAATTAAGCAATGCCATGCAATTGTTACATGTGGATAAATAGTGCCTCTGGGTCTTGTTAATGCTAGATGATGAGCTGAGTGGAAAGAAATATATTCCACAGAGAACTGGGTTGCAGGGCCCATCCATTGTTAAATTTAAATTATATTTTGAACTGAGAACAGCTGCTCATCTTTAACAAATTTAGCAACATCTGATCTGAAAGAGTATTAGCCCTGAAGTGGAGTTTTTAAGATACTTCTCTGCCCATACACTAACAAGTACGTAAAACAAGGGGAAAGTTATAAGGGGGAAATATAGAAAGTACAGTATTTGCCCGTTAGTAAATCGGTTAAAAATAACTGAGTTGTAACAGGTGTTGTATAGTTTCTCTGAAAGTTATAAAGCTCATTGTTAATAGTTTTAGCAAGTTGTCATTCTTGTTAATTGGGCACATATTTTTACTTTGAACACAACTTTTACTAAGTACTAAATTATTTGATAATTTCTGTCTGTTCATTTCAGGTTGACATAATATGTGGTGATCACTTGCTAGAACAGTATCAGACTCTAAGGGAAATCCAAAATGCTCTAGGGAAGAATGCAGTGCAGGTAAGGTACTGACATGTTAATTTTTAAAAAAATGTTTTGTTTAAAAACTATCCTACGTTTGAATAGTGTTTTGTTACCATCTTAAGGCACTGTTTATTTATCTTAATTTGTTGCCCTCCAACTCTAGTGAGTCTTAGCGGCGTGCAAAACTAAAAAACATACAAATAGCAAGAAACATGGAATCAACAAGTAGCCCAGGCTAAAATATTCTGCTAACAAAGCGCACAAAACAAAACCATGGCCATTAAAATAACATTAACTTGAAGCCTGGGAACAAACTCAGGGTTTAAGTCTTTCCAGAATCTGAGGAGAGGAAGACACTGTCCTTATCTCTGGAAGGATACTGTTCTCAAATGTGGGAACACACATTTCCTAGGTTGCACAAGATGGCAATATTTAATTGATGGGACATGGACACATCCATTCTGCTAGAACAACTAAGTAGGAAGAAACTATTAGAAATATTCCTTCCTATTTGCCTTTCGTGAAAGTGTTTTTGAGACTTTATTGGAAAAAAAAATGAATCTAGGGATCTGGATATTCTTGCACTCCAAAATATATGCTGTTCAAAATTTTGTGTTCTCATGCCAGAAACTGAACTTGCAGCTTTCTTCCATGTATTTGCTTACATCCTACAATCTTGGCACACGGAAACATATACAGATTCATTATATGTTCTTTATAACATCTATAGAAAGATTGGGTGCCATATAACATTCCATGTTGGCTTTCTACAGGAACCACATTCATGTATCTTTAATAGATGGGTTACAAAACAGATGAACAAGTTTTGGCAAGCAGGCAAAGGAAGGGCCAGGACATGAGCAAGACATTCCCAAGTGCATACAGAGCATGCCAGTTTTCATAAGGAATAGCATAGGAAATGAGAGTTCTGTAAGTTGAAGGTGTAAATTTGCATCACCAGTGGGAAGAAAACATAGTGCTCCTACCCTTATATCTATGACTGCAGAGAAAGTAGTCAGAATAATCTATAACATATGAAATATGGTATACAGTCCAATTGCTGCTTTCATCAAATCTGAAAACGAGATTTGAAATAATTCAGTAAAGAAAATTACATGTGAAACTACTCCTGATGTATTTTCACAGTGCAGAAGTGCTAAATCTGAATTATACAGAGGACCTGAATATGTGTAATTAACAGTTACAAGACAGCAATGATAAAAAAATCACAGTGAATTAATGTTATTATTTTGCATTAAATTATGTGGTAAGACTTTTGGAATCATTGTATCAAACCCTAAACATAGCATCAGAAATATCAAAGAAAATGCAATTACTACTGTCCCTACTAGCAGCCTCTGTAGAAGCTTCTCAGGAGACTTTGGCAAACATGTCATGACTGGGTCTGAATAGATGCACAGTCATGCTTGGATTATCTGCAAAGCAATCTTGTAGATAAGACTTGGGAATTTTAAGGCCTACAGGCCACATCTGACCCATGGGCTGCCTCTTTCTGGCCCACAGTGTTGGTGGGGGAGCAGGGTGGAGGTAGTATTAGGGGCAGGATGATGGCAGCCCCCCACAATAGATCCAGTTTTTCCTGTGGCCCCTTGGGAAAATTAATTGTCCACTGCTGCCATAGAACATACTGTAGGCACAACGACTAAATAAAATTCATGGAAACTATGCACAGATTGGATACATTTTTCTCTTTTACAATTTTATTAAAACTTTTTAAAAAACTTTAAAGTTTTTTGTCTGTTTTCGCCTTTTTCATTTATTTTTTATTTTTAGAGGATGATGGATTTATGTTTATTCAAAGCATATTTAAATTCAGTTACTGATGATTGACCCACTACCTCAGCTGGAAGTTGGTTCCTAGCTTCCACTATTCTTTCTGTGAAGTAATACTACATTACTTTTGAACTTTCTTCCTGTCAGTTTGAAGTTATGCCCCTATGTACTTGATTTTTGCTTAATATTTAAAATACTGCCTTCTAGAACCATATTCACACCCTTAATATATGTAAAGGTTTTAGTTATGCCCCTCTTTTTTCTCTGACCCCCAGGCTATGCAATCCTATTCTTCCAATCATATACAAAAACATCATATCATATGCAAAAACAAAGTTCCATCACTGTCCATCAATTCCAGAAGAAGAAATTTACTTTTCAATTATTTGATTGTGCTTCAATCATTGATTTGTACTTAACAGATTGTAATCCGCCCTGAGTATCCGGAGAAGGGCGGCATATAAATGGGATTAAAATAAAATAAATAAATAAATAAATTATATATTCATCTTTAAAATCTACTGAATCTATGTATTGATATTTGTACCTTTTTTGTGCATGTATCAAGCATGATAAAACATCTTTTGCTCACATTTTGAACATATATTTGAAGTGCCTTTATATACATTCTAGACAATTTCTCTGCTGATATACTCCAGGGGTATATTATTTTGTAAAAATTCTTCTTAAGATTATAACAATGTTAATTTCAGTCTTTTCTGTCATATATTTTCCCATTGGTCTATCTGTATATTATAACCAAAACTTTAGCCCATTTTATCATATACTGGTACTAGCCAATAACCTGGCATTGCCCGGGTATTTATTTATCCCAATCCTGTATTAGACAGGAATCGTGATGTGAAGTAGCAACATAAGTGCGGAATGGGGTGTCCTCCCTCCTTCCATTAACATCTCTGCAATTCCATTTACACTATGGTTGTACAGAGATGTGGTATTTAGATTCAGTTCTGTGTCTTTTGCTGTTTCCCTAAAAAATCATTAACCCAAAGGTGTTTTGTTTCAATACCAATACATAATTGTGTGTGTATGCGTGCCCACCTCCAAATCAGTGTTGATTTCTGGCAACTGCCTAGACCAGTCTTTACCATTTTCTTGGCAAGATTGTGGGGAATGTTTTGCCATTGTCTCCTTCCTAAGGCTGAGAAAGTGTCACCCAACTGACCTAAGGTCACCCAACTGACTTTGGGCCTAAGGTAGGACTAAAATTCAGAGTTGCCTGTTTTCTAGCCTGGTACCTTAACAACTGTATAAAACTGCCTCTTGTACATAATGCACAATAAGAAAACTTGTCTGTACTAGCCCTTGCTTTTTTAAGTTTGCTAATTTCATTGGATTTTTGGTTCATACAATTTCTCTTTTTCTTTCCAGGATGGGTTACTTATACTTCACTATGGACTGATTCTTAGTGGAGATTCCACATTTTCAAAAATCTCTTAAATTTTCAGAAGACATTAGGAAGAACAAAACCTCATGTGAGAACTGCAGCAAAAAAAGCCATTTTATTTAAATGAATTTAAAGAAATGCACTGTGTTTGCTCTGCATAGTAATTAAGGAAGTGATTTAAAGCAGTGAGAAAAACAAACAACTGTACCAGTAAGTAAGCTATAAATACTTCAGTGTCCTTGTATCATCAGCGCCTAGCTCAGGGAAGAAGAAACATATCAACGAAAAAGAATTCATTCTAAATATGTAGGTCTTGCAGCATTCATGACTAATCCATGGGCAGAGTTGTACTTGAGACCACAATTTATCCAAAAGTCTTTAAGTATACTTGCAATACTGTTCTCAGGGATGTTCTCTTGGACCACAATGTCTTATTGGGAAAAAAAATATGCATTGTTCATAGGGGCATTTGAATTTTATTTTAGTTACCAGTTTAGAAATAAAATGACATTTAGATTTTTCCCTACAGAAAACACGGGGCTAATCACCCTTTAGCAAGCATTTTTCTATTTGAAAAATACTGAAATAGATAATATTAAAGGTAAAGGTAAAGGTTCCCCTCGCACATATGTGCTAGTCGTTCCCGACTCTAGGGGGCAGTGTTTCCAAGCCGAAGAGCCAGCGCTGTCTGAAGACATCTCCTTGGTCATGTGGCTGGCATGACTAAACACCAAAGGTGCACGGGACGCAGTTACCTTCCCACCAAAGGTGGTCCCTATTTTTCTACTTGCATTTTTACATGCTTTCGAACTGCTAGGTTGGCAGAAGCTGGGACAAGTAAAAGGAGCTCACTCCGTTATGCAGCACTCGGGATTCAAACCACTGAAGTGCCAACCTTTCTGATCGACAAGCTCAGCATCTTAGCCACTGAGCTACTGCATCCCCTGAAATAGATAATATACCACATAGTAAACAGGAAAAGAAATAAATCTACGTTGCCTATAGATCATGAGTGATTGAATAGCAACGCAATTGTAAAGGTAGATGAGACAATGAATTGGGCTGCATTGGAACAGGTGTTCCACTGTTGTTTATACCTCCAATGTCATTGGGAAAATACATGGACCATGTGCTTTCCAATTGTTTAAAATAGTAAACTTGTACCCCAGGTAATAAATGTGCATTTAAATAATAAATTAGGAGCTGGCTGGATGACAGCAATAAAATAACAGCCAGAATAATGGTCTTATTAAAAATATGAATTTGATCAGTTTACAGCTAATATATTAAAATGGGGAAAAAAAATTGAAATACATCAGATATAAGGGGGTCGGGGGAAGCCAAAGAAGCACTCAGCACAACAAGGGTATGGCAGGATTATTGAAGAGCAGTGAGAAATCGTTACAATTATTTTGATTAGGTTTGGCATGAAATTCTATTGCCTCAGACTTTTTTTTAATTAAAAACTAATTCCAGTTGCAGGAATATAAGCTTGCTGAGACAAATGGGTGAAACACAAATATTAAATCTTTGGTTCCCCCATACAACAACTCAGATTCTTGAAGATTCTTGAAATACCACAGTTCTTTTTTAAGTTGATCGAGTAAGTAAATGAGTTAATGTTACTTCAGTTTCTAAAAAATATCAGTATTGCAAAATCTGTTATAAGCAGACAATTCCAATTGGAATTAGTACAGAAAATCAGGCTTTTCTGACAGAAAAATTAGCATAACTTTTGGAGTGAAAAATAGTAGAATTTTTTGTGGAATGCCAGCTGGGGATGCTGCATTACATACATTTGAACATCTAAGTAGGCACAGAGTCAAGAAGTTAACATTTCAATATGCTATAAGAGGATTGTCACAAATGAAGCATTAAGTTCATGGAGAGAAGGATGGAGTGTTTTTTTCCTCTAAAAATCAACATATTTATTACTGATACATAATGGACCCACAAATTGTCAAGCTTTGGTTGAGCAGTAGGGTGATCAAGTTCTGGTCATTATTAAATTCAGTTTGAGTTTCTGCATCTATTATTTATAGAGCTGAAATTTATACAGAACATGTTAATAAGTATAAAAATCAAGAGCTAATAACATCAGTTCTGAACAGAAAAACTAATTTAATCCCATTTATATCCCACCCTTCTCTGAAGACTCAGGGCGGCTTACAATGTGTTTTAGCAACAGCCCTCATTC
>JANHFR010003419.1:0-12010 GCA_032468015.1 Mimophis mahfalensis
GAGAGAGAGAGAGAGAGAGAGAGAGAGAGAGAGAGAGAGAGAGAACAGCAGGACCCCGACGAATAGGGTGGGGCTGGGCCGAGGCGGAGGGAGGGTGAGCGGGTCTATAAATGTGTAAGGAGGCATTTAAAAGGGACAGGAGGTTCATTGGTGGCTAGAAGTTCGTATCTATAATTTCTTTCTCTCTCCTTTCAATAAGTGCTTTCTGATAACAAAGTTTCCCTCCATTACTTTTTCGCAGGTAAGAGTTTGTGCTGGAGATTGAATTCATAAACAAAAACTAACTTGAATAACCATTTTCCATTTCCTTTTAAGATTTTTTTTTTCTTGGCGTTTGAACCCAAAGAAGTTTTAGAATGTGCTTTGCTCTAATGAAATTTTAAAATGTGTTTGTGAATGGACTTAAAACAGCAATTCCCCTTGAATTCATGGGCTGTGTAATTCTATTCCTTGTCAAAAGCTGGTGGAATTTACTCCCGGTAGATGTCTGTGGCTGAGCAAGTGTCGGCAGCTAGATGACCCTGGTTGATCTTGGAAAATTGGTATTTCTTCTGTTTTGATTTTTTTTTTCTTCCCCCTTGGGATGGGGGAGAGAGACTGCCAGGTAATTTTGGGCTAGATTGGGGAGTTGAAAAAACATTTTAGAATTGGGCATTCTTGGTTTGTACCCTTGCCAAGAAAATGGCAGGGTTGGCTTGGCCTCTGGGCATGGCCCTTATTTTCCCACTGCTCCTTCATAGTGTTCACCTGCCTTATCTTCTAACAATCTCTCAGTCAATTGGATTTGCTTCCTCACACAGTAGTCAGAATTGTAAGGTGCACCACGGACTTGTTGATGGTGAATGTACTTCTTCAGAATGGTTGCAACCAACAACTTAAATAATAAAAATTCTGAACTGATACAGCAGCGATTTCAGCCGCCATCCTTCTCTGGTAAGTAAGATAGGATGAGTGGGATGGGGCCAGGTGTGAACAGGAAGCAATCCAGATCGTAGTTAATCAGAAGTGCCCCATCTGATACCCTGAGGCCACGTTTAGCCTCTGAAGTCAAATAATGCCTTTTAATAAAATACAATGTTAAATTTTCATCTGGGCTCACCCACTACTTTTGGAAGTCATATCTCTGGGTGTCATGCAAGCACCAAGGGTGCCCTTCACCCAGGATCACTACATATGGTATTATTGTGTGAAAACCTGAGGTGTATCCTAATACTATGTTTAGCGAAGACCGTTTTGAATATTTTCTCTAACGCCGTATTTGTAGCTACCTATCTTTTTGTAGACAGAAAAACAAAAGCACACACTGAAGCTGTGCAAAATTCCATACACTTTTTGGGTAGAGTAAATTTAAATAAATAGCTTAATATTAAAAATTGTACTTGATTCATGGATTAAGAGGTTGAGGTATAACTTCTACCGAACTTAGAAGTCTCAGCACACTTTGTCAAGATGATAAATAGTTTGCATCATAAAAAATAATGGCGAATAAAGAGACCAAACTTGCATTAGGCTACAAATATAAATCTTGTTCAGGTTTTGCTGAAAGAAGGAATAGCTCCTTCAATGCTAAGCCTTAGCATTTCAGAAGCATATTGGCATACTCCAGAACTTTTAATCATAATTAGAAACTGTACAATTATAGATCTGATGCTTCACTGGCATGCAAGCCAGCTGGAAGATCAGAACCTAGATATTTAAATATAATTCCTTTGTAAATAATGACAACTTTTTGCTTTTCGATGGGAATAGTCTTTTTTAAAAAAAAAAGCGGCAGCAATAAAATAATTTGTATAATATCTAGCTAACGAAATGTAAGTAATTTGAATGCATTGCTGGTTTCTGCAAAACTGAAGCTTGAAAGATATGTAGCAAGACCTAAAGATGTTTGCATAGAATTAACCATTAAGACTCACCAATGTTTCTCTGAAGTGTGAATAATGTTTCTCTGAAATGTGAATAATGTGGGAAAACTGCTTCATTTCTCTTATCAATTTCAATTGAGGGATGCATCTATGTCCAGGACTCTCTTAATATAGCAAAGTAAACAAGTTGATTCTTTTTTGGCATGCAGTGTGGAACAACTTGGCTCTGTTCTTGACAGCCTGCCAAAATTGTAATCTTTAGAAAAACATAGTTGGATCTCCTTTTTTTTTTTATGAGTCTATTGTGCTGTGTGTGTATTTTTCTGCATTTTCTGTTCCATCTGGCAAGCTGTTTGTCCTGTCTAGTGGCATTCTGGCTTTGGTCTGATGACCCACAGCTGTTTGTGATGGTATGTTTGTGTGTATGATACTTGGAACGAAGTTAAATATAATAGTTGGATGCTAGAAGTGGTGGGTGGCTAGTTTCTTGACAGTATGGAGAATCTCTTCTAATTTTCGCTTTTCCTTTGCAGACTTTGACTATTGGGATTTTGTAGTGCCTGAACCCAACTTTAATGAGACGGTGTTTGAGGAACGAACGTGTCAGAATCTAATTAGAATGCTGGAGAACTGCCTCTCTAAATCAAAACAGACTAGACTGCATTGCTCAAGGGTCTTAGTCCCTGAGAAATTAACTCGGAGGATAGCTCTAGATGTCTTGCGCCTCTCTTCCACGGAGCCTTGTGGTTTGCGGGGCTGCATTATTCATGTCAACTTGGAAACTGGAAATGTATGTAAAAGGCTGGATAAGATTGTTTGTGACCCCAACGTCATTCCTACTTTTGAACTGACGCTGGTGTTCAAGCAAGACAATTGTTCATGGCCTAGCTTCAGGAGTTTATTCCCCAGAGTTTGTTTTACTTCTAGCTATAAACAGACACTGATCTTGAGCCCTGGGTTTCGTCTAATTAAGAAAAAATTATACTCCTTGATTGGGACCGTGGTTGAAGAATGCTGAAAAGGGCACTAAAAAGTGTACTGGGAAAGAGAGCTGAGCTTACAGCCCTTAGAAATAGAAGGGATATTTGCACAATAAACCATTGTTGGTCTCAAAACTACTTGGTGCTATGTAAAATTAAGGAATGCAGCTCCTTGATACTTGAAACATTCCTTGGTTAGCAAAGAGATGGCAAGCCCAATAGCCATCCTGATTGCTATTTATTGCTAGCAGCTGAACTAAATGGTTTGGCGGTCTTTGATATTTATTTTTAATATGAGTTTTCCTGGATTCACATTGTTTTTAATCAAAATTGGGGGAAATTTCTTATGAGCTTTCAAGAAGTAAACTAGTCTCTAGAACTAAATAGATCAAAGAGGTAGGAATGATGCTTGCAAAATGCTGCTCACAGCTGCATTGGTAGTATCAAAAGAGACAGGACATAAGTTAATTATGAGAGATTTTGAAGCTATGGTTGCTTTTTCTTCAAGGTCATCTTCTTAACTAACAACATTTATCACAATTCCATTCAGAAGCCTTAGCCTGGCTTCCTGCAGCCTGGTATCTTCTTGATGCCAATAGTTGTAGAGGCAATACATCAAGAAGCATGACCAAAGGCTGGAAATTTTAAGTCTCAACATTTGTAAGGAGTGCCAGCTTGAAGAAAGTCATCTTACCTGCCATGATTGACTTGCCTTCCATGCTAAAAGATTTGCAGGAAGCTAGCTTACCCAAATAATCATGAACAATTGCATCAGACACCCAGTTTTATAAATGCAATAGTGCTGAGGTCTACAAAACACTTTATGTACATTTGGCCTTGAACGATTTGTGTTGCTTTGTAGTCAGTTGATTAGAATGCTTATTGTTATGCTATATTTTAGTTAGCATGCCCAATTTGGGAGGTAAAAGCAGTCTATGGATTTTTTTGCCAATTGTAAGTGAAGAGCAATAATCTAGAATCCACATGATAGTTGTAGATGATGTCAGAAGCCATTGCTTCGCTATAAACTTTGAAGCTCTTATTAAACTGATTCCCACAATCAGTGAAATACCACTCCTTTCCTTCAGTGATTTTTGGTTGAGTTATGGAAAAAATAAAAATAAGATAAGAAAGGTTTGGGTATCCAGTTTTCTTCTAAACACGCACATACACTGCAGATATCCACAATCCAAGAAGCAAACTGTATAATTCTTAGCATAGTCATACAGAAATATAGATGAATTCTCACTTCAGCAGGACTGGGAACAAGTCCCAGATCTTGTTTTTTTTTTATACTTGACATTGCAAAGCTGGGCATCCTAATTCTTCTCAAACTGGCGCCATTTAGATAGACGGGACCACAGTTTCCAGAATTGCAAGCTTTTTGGTTGGATGCCTATGAATTATGAGACCTACAGCCTCATTATTTCAGGAGGGTGCTGTCTTGGAACAGGCTATTCTAGATCCCCAGCAAACTTCTCTTCATGGCAATAAATATAGGAATTTAATACCCACTATTGACCTTTTAGGCAAACTTGTAAGCATTGGAAAAGATGAGGAATTAGAATAATTAAGCTTGCACGGGTTGTAACAAATAATAATATTACATGTTCATTCTAAAAGAAAAAGTGTTTTGTTTTTTTCAAGAATATGTCAGTGGGGACCAGACTCTAAGTTGCACAAGCAGCAAGAAATGAGGGAAGGAAGATGAAAATTGCCATTGGATTTTTGTTTGGTTTTTATGTAGTAGATCTTGCATCTTGCCTTGTATACAGGAAAGTGGAAAGGCTAGATAAGTCAAGCTACGCTTGTAAAACTCTCTTTAAATTAGGATAAACCGATATGTAAAGTATGTAAGAGTTATTTTTGCTCTGTTGAATTTAGTATGCGAGGGATAAAAACCTATGTGGTCTAATGCAGATGTTTTGGGGAAAGGATGCCTCTTAAGATGCAGAAGACTATGAATTATATTTAGCTGACTTTAAACTTGAAAGTCGTGCACTTCTCTCTGCCAATCAACTGAGACTCTGTTGCCCTGGCCTTAGATTTTTATAAACTAGAGTTTCATCCTTCTGTGTTATATAGCCTTTGTACAGCATGAATTCTTCTTGCCTCTGGATTCATCAAAATTAGGAGGCCTTCCTTAGCAGACTCAGGAGACAGATAGAGGCAAGGAATAATAAAAAAAATGACAGCTGTGTCAGCAAAAAACTGCTTTTGTTACATTAGAAGTCCAGAGTTTTAAAATTTCTGATGTTATTATCACCGCTTTATGAGTTTGTACATATGTTCTGAATTGCACTGATGCAAACAGGCTCCATTATTGATATGGAGTGAGCAAATGTGGGGTTTTTTTTCTTCTATCATAGCAATGTTCTTAAACGTGATACTTATGTAAGTCCATCTATAAATAAAGATATATATTTTAATCCCCAGCACTCGGGTTATCATTGTAAGCCTAAAGATATATCTGGTGTTTTTCATAAAAGCAGCATATGAATGCAGCAATACTGTAAAGTACTTGAATTTTCTGAGCGGGAAATCCTAGCCAGCCCATTGGTTGAGGGGCTGGGCTAGACTGTATATAAACCCCTGAGTTTCTCCCAGCCGTTGCTGGTTGTCCCACTATGAAATAAAGAGCTGTTACGTTTGGTCACACTTGGCTTCCTGAGTCCTCATTGCCTTGCCGGATCTCCGGATCTAGCAAATACTTTTCTATAGAACGTAATAGATTCCATATGAGGCAGTTTTCAGGTAAATAAGTAGTGACTCACTCATCCATTAGTATGTACTGTATATGTAAAATGGTATTCAACTACGTTGGGCACAAAAATCCCTTTGACAAAATATACAAAAAAATCTTTGAAGAACAGAAATATAGAATGATTTTAAAATATGTTACTTCAAACCATGCTAGCAGCTATTCTCATAAATTGGGTTAACCCCACTTGAATTAAAAATCATTCTCATCACTTGAAATTTCTCTGGATCAGCAACATTTTAAAGTAAATTTGGGGATAAATTCTACATCCCACACAAAATATTCAGTTTAAGTATTAGTTATTTGGGCATCACTATGAGAGAAACACGGTTCCCAGCATATGTTCAAGCCTAGGAAATGTTTACCTGTAGCTCACGTAGAGGGTTTTTTTCTAAAATAAGCATTTGAATTCTTAGTGTATTTCCTATTATTCACTAAGTTATCTGGGGAGCAATAAGAACCTTCCCTTGATTTGCTTTTAGTCTCAAAAGAAGTTGGGAATTTTCTGCAGAATCTTGTTTTTCTAAAAATCTTCACACTCAGATGAACTCAACCTTCAATGCTTAATTTATTTTATGTTTTATTGAAAACAGATTTCCCAGGAGAAGGACATAATGAAAGATGAAAGACAGTATAGTTGTGAGAAAATGCTGAATTAAGTTTCTTGTGGGTGACATCTTAACTGTGTCAGGGAGGAGGACAGGAAGGCCTGGAGGAACATTGTTCATGGGGTCGTGATGGGTGGGACACAACTTCGCAACTAACAACAACTATATCAGGACTCGTTCCAAGCCATAACATATTTTGTTTGCAAGATCCAATCTGGGTTGATCACTCCGATAAACCAGTAAATCTCTGATCCTGGTGACCGATCCAGAATGGATCTTTCAACATTATCCTGGGACATACATATTTGCCTTAATATTTTGTTTTTGGTTCAGCTTAGAATATTGTGAGAATCTAATTACAGTGAGGACAATATATAATCAGCCAATATCACTTGTGTATCTGTGTGTGGGCATTCAAGGGTGAATACTTGGTTTTTGCTACTTATGCTACTTTCTCAGTCCCAGTTTTTGATGGAAATACAACATTTTCCCCCATCATATATATTGTATTCAGTGCAAACCTTTCCCTGCAACTGAATGCAATAAAATGAACTGAACTACATTCATACATTATTTCTCAACTGCAAGGATAATGGACCTGTACAAATGGAAACTGCAAAAAAAAAAGTGCTCTAGAGTATGCCATTCTATTTTCAGTTTCTCTTTCTACACACACAGAGACACACATACAAAATTAAACATTCTCATTTTGCCCATTTTCAAAACTTAACATTCTCTCAACCATTTTGGGATTGTCTTCTTGAAATTCTTTGAACAGGTGGTTTTGCTTTGACTTCAGAACTAACAAAGCTCATTGCTCAAGCATAAGAATGAAGTACAGAAATTTGTTCAAGGGAAAACTACATTTTAAGTTTTGGGGATCTATTTATAATTCTTCCGTGCTCCTTTTGAATGCCCTGAACTTCCAAAATGATGCTTAATAAATCTTGGTTTGGCATTAATGCCTTTGCTTCAACAAAAATTAATTGGCGTGAGAATGCAGTAAAAAGCCAGCAATACATAAAGGAAGTTTTGGCATTTTTCTTTCCTTTTTTCCCCTTTCTGCACTTTGGGATTAAGCAAAATCCTTCCAAAAAGCTAGCAAAAAAATCCACTCCCTATCTCTCTCGAGTCCAAAGGGGAACATAGTAAACATTTCCATCTATCATTCAATGCTGCAGAGTGCTGCGACGATGAGATTCAACAACTGGTGTGTGATTAATTGTTACAATGGTGCCTCTTTTTTTATTGAAAATATATCCAGAAGTAGGTAGAATTCTTATTAGCTGTGCAACCCGGAAGAGATGAAGCAAGTCTCGACTGTGTTCTGTGTTTGTGTGTCTGTCTGTCTGCATATTACAGAGAAACATATCTTCTTGTTTGTGCTGACTGGTTACTGCCTTTTATGTTATTTTGTCAATTATATTGCATTCTCTCACATTTGATCATTACTGCCATGTCACCCGCTATTAAAAGAATGAAAAATACAGAGCAATAAATAAAGGAATGTTGGAAAACATTAATTTTTTGGTCAATAAACATAGGAAGAGAAGGTTAGGCAAATGAGCTCCCCCCAGAGATATGGACCATCCCTGATCTGTGTACCTTCCGCCGCGCCCTGAAGACTTGGTTATTTCAGCAAGCCAGTCTAGCCTAAGTAGCAACTGTTAATTTTAATGGGATCTAATTTTAAATTTTAAATTCTAAATTTTAGTTAAATTTTAATTGTCTGTATAGCCTGTAATTGCGTTTAATTCTATTTTAACTTTTGTATTGTTTGTTTTTCAATGGGCTGTAAGCCGCCCTGAGTCCCTCGGGAGAAGGGTGGCATATAAATTTAATTAAAATTTTAAAAAATAAAATAAAGGGTTTTTTCCAAATGAAGACTATTGAACTGGGGGGGGGGGGGGGGGGAAATAAAATTGTGCATCCTTCCTTTGGATACTACCAGATTTAAGTTCCAGGCTGCCTCATCCAAATGAATATTGCTGCTAATTGCTCTGCCATTGGTTCTAAGGAGGCTGAATGCTCTCCAAACCTCTAAGGATGTGGCTGTGCTTGAGAACAAAACGCTTGTGTTTACTGGGTGGCCTTTTCTGGCTGATTATTAAAAGGAACTTTCCAAGTAATTTGTGTATTGCAGACTCTTCGTGAATGCTGCCTTTGTGAGCATAATTGGCAACTTAAGAAAACTCACAATGTGGGCAGTGGTTGTTTTTCATTAGCTTTCCAATTTATTGTTTGTTTGTTTACTTACTTACTTGCAGGATTTCTGTGCCAATCTTGCTCTTTTGCTGAAGTCAGCAAGTAACAAAACAATTCTGGCCAGTGTATTATTTAGCTAGGGCAGAATCTACTCCAAAATCAAACACTTTTCCAACTCGCTGACCAATGAGAGATTCCAGCCTGCAATTAATCCTCCTGTGGAAAGCAGTTTACAGGTACTGCAGTTTCATCATACCCAGACGGCATTATAGGTTTCATGACTGCAAAACTTGGTATGGAATGAGAAGGCATAAAGGAAAGTAGTTTCTTTCAACTCATCAGCTTCATCTTCCAAGCTCTATTCCAGTGTTTCTCCACATTAGCCATTTTAAGATGTGTGAATTTCACTTCCCAGAATTCCCCCGCCAGTATGCTTTATTCCCTGCAAATTGTATCTTTCCACATGAAGGGATTCAGGCAACCTGAGTCTTGCACCACACGCCTGTTTTCAGCACATGAAAGAGTTTCTGCAATTCTGCTGACTTCATTGACTTCCTCATTTAGCTACAAATATTGTCTTACAGTATTTCCTCTGCAGCTGTGGGTTAGCTGGTTTCACACTGGCAAACCCTCTTGCTTTTTCCTGTCTCCTGATGTGTGGGATTCCCTCTCCCCTCCAGAAGTTGAGGTGTCATTATTTTCAGTCAGTCCAAAAGGTGATGACCCACTGGCTGGGTTTTCTTCTCCTCCTTAAAAAAATTAATACTGTGGTATCTCAATACTCATCATTAATTGGCTCCAGGAGGCACGATGAGTACCCAAAATGGTGAGTACCAAACAATTTTTTCCCATAAGGAATAATGTAGTGAGTCACAAAGTAGATGACACCGACAAGTTCTAGCTTGTGCATCAAGTACCAAACAAACAATGAGTACCGGGACAAAATGTTCATATCAAAATGTGTCAAGTACCAAATGCAATGAGTTTCAAAGCAGTTGAGTACCAAGGTACCACTGTATACAGGTAGTCCTCAACTTACAATAATTAGTGACCGTTTGAAGTTAAAATAGCTCTAAAAAATGGGACTTACCTCATTTTTCACACAACTATTGCAGCATCCCTGTGCTCATGTGATCAGTATTCAGCAGCTTAGCAACTAGCACGTATTTATAATGGTTGCACTGTGTTATGGTCGTAATCACCTTTTGCAACCTTCTGACAAGCAAAGTCAATGGGGAAGCCAGATTCAATTAACTAAATTTCTAAAATTATTAATTACAGTGATTCATTTAACAACTATGACAAGAAAGGTCATAAAAATGCGACAAAACTCACTTAACAACTGTCTTCCTTAGCAATGGAAATATTGGGCTCAGTTGTACCATGTTTCTCAGAAAATAAGACCGAGTCTTATTTTCTTTTAGACTTGAAAATAAGCACTTGGGCTTATTTTTGAGGTGGTCTTACTTTTTTTGAGGTGCAGCAGGCCAGACTAAAATGAGCTGGATGCACAGTGGATGCACCGTCGCTTCCATTCCACACCTTCAGCATTCAGAATGGAGGCTTTTTGGCAAACAGGAGGAAAATGGGGAAGGGGATTTTGCTGACTGTCATCCTTCCCTCAGTCTGTGCTGAGTTTGAGCAATGGATGACAGGCAGCAAAATCCCACTCCTCATTTTCCTCCCATTCTCCAAAAAGCCTCCCACGAGCCTCCCAAAAAGACGGAAAAAGCAAAGCAGCCAGCTGCAGAGCTGCCGGATTTGGGGAAGTGGCCCGACAAGCAGAAGCGCTGAGCCCAGAAAGAGGAGGACAAAAGCAGTATTTGCACTGCCCTAAGAGACCAGCGGACAGTTCCCCCCCACCCATGCTCATGCTGCCACTCATGCTGGCCACACCCATACCCCTGGGCTTATTTTTGGGGTAGGGCTAATATTAGGCCCACCCCAAAAAAGTTAGGCTTAGGGTTATTATTGGGGTGGGTGGTGTTTTTGGAGAAACAGGGTAGTTATAAGTTGAGGGCTACCTGTAGTGAGCCATGACAAAGAATGAGGGTATTTAACAGGATTGTTAAATTTTGCAGATTACTATTGGCACCCGAAAGAGGTTATTGGTCAACTCATGATCTTTGGCAGCCAACCATGAGGGCGCTTGCATGGTAGCAGGATTATAAATGGGGGAAATATGAGTGCATAGAAAAGTGCCTTGAGCAAACTGTGGTGGCTCAGAAAAAATGGTATAAAATGGGGGGGGGGGTTGTTTCCATTCTCTGTTGCTGTAACAAAAACTAATTTGATGATGTTGCTTTGCTAGAATAGCCTCAAGAGAGAGAAGGAACAGGAATAGGAGGGATAGGAAATGCCTATGAGAAGGTCCTCTTTGCTCTGCCCAAACACACAAAGCAGATTTTAAAACAAAATAGCACAAAAATACCAAACAAGCCTTCACCATCCTGAAATACTAATTAGAACTAGGCTAATTACAACACTTATCTGTCATCCCCGTAGAGGTGCCAATGTTCCTGTGACTTTTCAGAGAAGATGTTGCTTGCACATTCCCTTCTTTTACAAGAGCAAAAACTGTACCGTTTCAGTAGCATCATCCTGTAAAACTCCCAAGATGAAGCTTGAAATGTTTATGCTACAAATAGATTCACTTTTTTTGTTCCAGTATTATTTTACTGTCCCACAGAGTCGGCTTCCTCAGGGTGCCGTCGGCCAAACAGCGTCGGCTGCCAACCCCCAGGGGGAGAGCCTTCTCTGTGGGGGCCCCTACCCTCTGGAATGAGCTACCCTTGGAAATTCGGACCACCCCTGATTTGTGATCTTTCCACCACGCCCAAAAGACCTGGCTGTTACAACAAGCCGGTCTGTCCTGACTAGAATTTAATTTTATGGAGATTGGTTATTTTAAATTTTAAGAGTTAATTGGGGTTTAAATTGTTGTTTAATCTTATTTTAACTTTTATATTGTCTGTTTTTAACAGGTTGTAAGCTGCCCTGAGTCCTTTGGGAGAAAGGCGGCATATAAATTAGATAGATAGATAGATAGATAGATAGATGGATGGATGGATGGATGGATGGATGGATAGATAGATAGATGATAAATAGATAAATAGATAAATAGATAAATAGATAAATAGATAAATAGATAAATAGATAGTACAGCAGATATGGATCCCAGCAGCCTCAAACCACAACGGGTACAACAGTACAATTATGACAATGCAGGAGAGCAAGCAAGGAAACTTTCCATGGTTCAGTTGGGTATTGAGGGCCCACACAATATGGACTTTGTTATACTTGCAATATGGTTTTTGTGATACTATTACACTGGCCAAATAACCTGGGTTTTCTTGAAGGTTAAAGCTTATGGCAAATCATAAGCTATACATTTTGAAAAGGGCAAATTCAAAATACATACGGTACGTATCACCTCTGTTAGTAGAAAATTCTATCTGCCAACACAGCTCTCCTGCCTACAAAGGGCAAATTTTACTAAACGTGGAGTACAGTGGTAATTTATTTATTTAATTAATTAATTAATTAATTAATTAATTAATTAATTTATATACCGCCCTTCTCCCGAAGGACTCA